>NW_019059624.1:310682-329490 GCF_000696155.1 Zootermopsis nevadensis
CGCCAGTCCTCATGTGCCGGATTCAATATGCGATATCGCGGCGACGTACAGACGCGTGTCCAATTCATTTCTATGCTAATTCTGTCGCCCATAAAGCAAATGTCAGCACATCACCTCAACAGCCATACACAAGCAATGAACTTGTTTCGCCGAAAGAAATTTTACATGGTTGTGCGTTTTCAAAGCCCGAAAATAATCCTCACTTGTTTCGTGATCAGCTTTGTAACAGAAGATGGCAGGTCTTCTGGGATACTGGGCAGTCCTGTCAGTGAGAAAATGACCGACGTTTCACAAGTGCTTACTACCTCCATCATCAGGGCGATCAACCTTGAAATGCCAGTCAGTATCTATCAGAACAACCCAGAAGACAGCCATCTTCGTACACGTCACCCTGAAAACATTAAACTCCAACTAACTTTGTAACAGTACATTTGTACCCACAACTAATTAACATCAAATCCATTTAGATATGAAATTGGTGATTTTTAAAATACGTATAAAATGACATCAAAACATCTTTCTGTTTTATCGTCATTTATATATTTAAATTATTACCAAACACTGTTATAACTTTTACGCCAGATACGAAATAGATTTTAGCTTAAAGATTTCGAAAAAATAAAGTCAGATTATTTCCAAAAATTGATTCACGCAATTGCATGTATAATATGATTTATATCTTAGTTAATCTGAAACTAGCTTGTGGAAGACAGAAAGTTTTTTTTAATAAAATATTATATCCATTATCAGATCAGAAACGAAATGTAATTACAGAAAGAAATATGACGATGTAAGCGATATCTAAGTCCAGAGAGTTTAACTAGAGTATCACATAATGTAACTGCTCGTAATAACCAAATAAATAACAGAAATTTTGCCAACGATCAGAAACTTTTATTTCAAAGAACACTGAGAGACAAAAAGTCCTAAAAACACTCGAGAAAAACGAGAAAACAGAAAAGGGTTGAAATTCAAGCATAAGAGGGTGGTAAAATTCCATCCCAATTAAGTTATGCAAGGGGACGATTCACAGCTCAGATCACGACAAACATTAAATAAGATAAGAGAACTTAAAAAGGGGTGAACAGAACAAAGGGTAGAAATGAAATCAAGAATCAACAAAGACAAACACCAGAAGATGGCAGTCTTCTGGCTGGTAAAAGATTACCAATGTTTCAGACGTATATTCTGCCTCCATCATCAGGGCGATGATACTTCTGATGATGGAAGCAGCAAGTACCTCTAAAACGTCGGCAAACCTTTAAAGAAAAATACAGCTATCTTCATAATGCTATCTCCTTCTTGATATTTTCGAAGAGACTTCCCTGCGAAAATTCTGTATCTAATGTATTCTTAATTTTCGCTACTGGGTACACACACCGCAGGCACTGTAACCTCCTATGAGTTAAATACTATAACAGTAGGTCTATTTGAGGTTATATGAGGTGGTCTAGCGGTTAGAACGCTGGCCTTGTAATCCTGGGGTCTCGGGGTCGATTCCCGGCGATGCCCGAATTTATAACTTGTGTTGGGCAAGGCCGTGGTCTAGGCAACACGGAGTTTTCCTCCGTGGCATCCCAACAATTACTCCATTCACACACAGAAGAAGGCAATGGCAAACCACTTCTGGATCATCTGCCAAGAACGTATATGAACAGGTCCCAGTCCGAGAAAAGGATGGAAGGATCCTGTTCATATGGACCTGTCGTCAGACAGAACACTGAATAAAAAATAAAAAAAACAACAGGTTACTTGGTGTACGCAGTGTATACGATAAGTGTAATGCTCGATATTTTATAATCTGAAAATTGAGCCACGAACTTGGGTGATTGCGTTATTACGTACCGGAGTTAAGTGACATTCGAAATTTACAGAGCTCGAATTTTAATTATAACACAAGAGACTCAAACGGAGAAAGAGTAGTCTTCATATCTCCACTCCTCGCTGGAGTAACTCGTAACTAGGACAGCAAAAATAATTATTGGAACAAACTTTTCTTCATACGCTCGGAGTGCGTTCGGAAAGCGATCCATTTATTTCATTCCAATGACAGAATTATCGCGAAGGAAATTAAACTTAAATGAAAAATGAGACTTTTTTCCTTCGACGCCCTCTTTTGAACAAGAGGAAAGAGATTTTTTGAAATTAAAAGGTGTGGGGTGAAGGGGGGGTATTACCCATCATGACCCTAGCGTATAAAGAACAAATGCCAACTGCCAGCGCACTATTCTTTCTTCCGCGTGTTATGAAAGGCATCGAGTCAATTCTTAATCCTTAATTACGTACGAAATCGGAAAGATATTTATCACCCAGTCAGACATTTAAAAAAACTTAGTTTATTTCTTTTCCAAGACCGTAGTCTGGAGCTAACTTAGCGCGATCCCTTCGAAATGCAGTACACGTAATATTTCCGATTATCGACTTCCATTATGAATGACAAACTCCACGAAGTACATTCCATCTTGAGAAGGTAAAAGCTCGCCTGGATATATTGAGGAAAACCACGAGAAATCTCATTCAGGATAAACGGTCTCCGAGGTAAGAATTAAAACCGTGACCTCTAAGATTGTTAAATCTAAGAATTGTGTCTGAGGTGAAAGTTCGGTGTTTTAAAAGTCTTCTGTTAAGCAGACCCGCACATCCTACAAAAGGTAATGCAGTTTTTTTATTATTTATTTAGTGTTCTGTCTGACGACAGGTCCATATGAACAGGATCCTTCCATCCTTTTCTCGGACTGGGACCTGTTCATATACGTTCTTGGCAGATGATCCAGAAGTGGTTTGCCATTGCCTTCTTCTGTGTGTGAATGGAGTAATTGTTGGGATGCCACGGAGGAAAACTCCGTGTTGCCTAGACCACGGCCTTGCCCAACACAAGTTATAAGTTCAGGCACCGCCGGGAATCGAACCCGAGACCCCCAGGATTACAAGGCCAGCGTTCTAACCGCTAGACCACCGTGGGGTAATGCAGTACTTCTATTTATTTAGACGAGCTTCGACTTCAAAGTGTCTTAAATTTATAATTACGTTTTATACATTATCGTGACATCTACAGCAAGAAACTTTGGCATTAAGAATGACATCCTAAAAATTGTCTTTTTGTTATCTAATAAATATGAATGAGTATATAAACTTTTTCGGTTCATTATTTACTATCTACAAATTAGAATATCGCTGTTAATTCCCACACAGCGTGGGACGCCATGGACTTTCTGTGATCCATCTTCTCGAGACTGGAATCTCCCGTGAGTTTTTAGATTCTCTTACTGTTTCTAGCGATCTAACAACTGCTCGTTCTGTTCCCCCCCCCCTTCCGTTTCGTGTAATCTTTGCCTCTCGATGCAAATGACAAACACACGCGGTGTTAACTTGGTTACGGTCCCATCTAGAAGGCGGTGGATGTCGAAGTTTTATATTCTATACGGCTAATTTCTTGTAATGCCTTCCCAGCCAGTTCTCTGTCTACAGATTTACAGTTAGCGTTCAGTTTTTTAAATGAAACTCTTAACGGTTATACTAAGTGAGGTTGAATTATGTTTGTTGTATCGCCTTCTCCTCTCTTCTGCCTTTATCTCGCAGAAAAATGCAGCCAGATGGAACGACAGGACAAAGACCTGACAGCCACAGTATCAAGGACGCAGGGGGTCGCGAAAGTTTCCTCTCGATTCGGATTTAAACAAACATTTACGCGAATGCAAGATATCGTGATTAAAGGAGTTATTTTTTAAGACCTCGAATAAATTTTGATGGTGATAACTACATAAAGAAAAACTTCATAATTCGTAGGTACTCTGAACCAAATATTAGTGCGATGAAATCGAGGATGATTAGATGGGCGATGCATGTAGAACGCCTAAGGTACATAATAAATGAGTACAAAGTTTGTGTCTAAAACCTAAAGGAAATAGATCACATGACAGATCTAGGCGTTGGTTTGCTGATTTGTTTATATGGTGTTTCGACGTCCAAAGCTAATCACGTCTGTATAAAATTCAGTTCAATAATTATTTGTATCCAGATTTTTGATATAACTTAGAACACATGAAAAGACTAAAATGAAATGTCGAAATTATCAGAAGGCGGTGGACAGCTGACTGACAAGCGGCCACCAAAGTTGCTGCTGTGTTTCCTTCTTTTTGGGACAACCTGTATATCTATGCGACGAGAACATTTTAATCTACATTTACCTTGTACACCAAAGTTTAGTTTAAATTAAATACACGCAAAAATTGAAGCAATAATTCAGGCTTATTTGAGTAGCCCAACTCAAAATAGCAATATTTTTATTTCCATGAACATTTTATGGCAGACATTTTGTTCAAATACGGCAAATTATTTAAAACTTCATACGCTGTAAAAAAATATGGTCCCTTGATTTCCCACATTTGAATTCCGTTACATTTAAACTTTCTATAATTTCCAAGTTACCAATTTCATTTCTGCGTAAAATTATAAATAATTTACATTTTGTCATACGATAACACAACGGGAATGCTAATTATAATTAATGACGCTAAAACCGAACAAAATATATACATTATTTTTAAATCGTGTTTTGTGGGGGGTGGGGGAGGGAGGGGGGGCAAATGAATAAACGAAATAAAGAGGACACTTAATCCAACGAAATGGCTTGTCTCTCCCCTTCCACAGACTCATAATTCTGAGAGTAAATTGTTCCTAGTATATTTTATCGACGAACGGGCGTCATACACACAGGATGGAGCTACGTGCTGTAAACATATCGACAAGTTTTGCGGAGGATTAGAGCTTAATCCTGACGCGTGTTTGCCAAATTACCGCTGATCACGGCTGCCTGTGGCACGTGACCGTCCAGCCACTAATCCAACAGCCGTTATCAGCTTACTCAACCCGGGGCAATTTTATCACGCACAATCGGCGTAGGTTTAATAGCAACAAACAACTCACTGGCTTCTTGCCTCGGTCCTGCGTTTTAAGGACCTCTTGTTTGCGACCAGTTTCCTTCTTGGTTTGCGTGAGTTTCCTGTTTCTTTGCTAATCGTTTGGAAGTTTATTTCCTCTCATCTTCTCTTTGTTTCTATTCTTCGTCTCTTTTTTTCCATACGTCGATTATTTCCTTAAACAGCGTTAACCAACTGCTCTTTTTAATGGTGAAGTGCGGTGTTTTCTTCGCGGTACGGCCTGGATTCTTAAATAATATGTTCGCAGCGCGTGTCTCATTATAAACAGCGATTATTTCCTTAAACAGCGTTAACCAACTGCTCTTTTTAATGGTGAAGTGCGGTGTTTTCTTCGCGGTACGGCCTGGATTCTTAAATAATATGTTCGCAGCGCGTGTCTCATTATAAACAGCGATTATTTCCTTAAACAGCGTTAACCAACTGCTCTTTTTAATGGTGAAGTGCGGTGTTTTCTTCGCGGTACGGCCTGGATTCTTAAATAATATGTTCGCAGCGCGTGTCTCATTATAAACAGCGATTATTTCCTTAAACAGCGTTAACCAACTGCTCTTTTTAATGGTGAAGTGCGGTGTTTTCTTCGCGGTACGGCCTGGATTCTTAAATAATATGTTCGCAGCGCGTGTCTCATTATAAACAGCGATTATTTCCTTAAACAGCGTTAACCAGCTGCTCTTTTTAATGGTGAAGTGCGGTGTTTTCTTCGCGGTACGGACTGGATGTTTAAAAGAGTTGGCAACCTTCTTTCTACGTTCTGACGCCGTGTAGTCTCGATGCAGTGACTACAACGACACGACATTACACGGCGAAAAACCCACGAGGCGACAAATCAACATCTTTACCGCCGCGAAAAAAATCGAATCTTATAAATGTTACAGACACGGGTGCAGAAGATTGTCAGAGCCTACAGCTTTTGAATTGGTCTGACCTAGAAGACAAGAAAGTCAAATCTTTTTCATTACTTTCTATAGGATAAGCAGATAGTCTGCGACAAAACGTCACACTTCAGTCTCATTATTCTAGCGGCTTTTCAGAAGTTAACTTGCCCCAGGAGTGAAACACGGTCATTAACGCTCTAAGCTCTGTAACTGAAACCGCGTTAATTACCCAGTGGAAAAGAATTTAAAAGTGATTGGTAATTAAACCGATTACATGTCCACATGAATCGATAATATGTTGTATTAAAATGTTTCGTGATCAGAAGGTTGAGGGAAGAGATTTTAAGTAGGAAATAGCTTATATTAACGATAATGTTAAATTGTACTAATCGTTCCAGTATTAATGAATAACAGAATATTTGAATACAATTGTAAATGTTAAAACAGAACTTGCAAGATTAAAGTGGTAATGGGGAAGTATAGAGTAGATTTATGATTATAAGAATAAAGTCTGTGTATCAAGGGAATGTCGCCTTCTACATTAGAATGTGGTAATAGAGAAATGATGTACGAAGAACTCAGCTAAGAGAAGGAATAAATCGAAAATATACAAAAATAATCAGGGTGATGATTCTGACTCAGGGCGCTGCTACGTCACATAATTCGAAGAACATAAAATGAAAGAGGATGAGATAGGTGGGGCATGTAGCGTGGATGGAGTTGATTACACGATTAACCTCAAGCCTCAGAAAATGTAATAAATGTACAAAACAAAGAACATATTTTCCCACAAGGCAAAATAACTGAAAATTAATTTATGAACACCCTGTAGCAAGAACTAGACATTCCGTTCTTGATAACTCGTTTTATGAATGCATCAAATTAAAAACATGGCGACTAACAACGAGACCTACACAACACAACTTTCACAACTATCGGGCACAACACAAGTATGATAAGATTGGGCCCAAATTTCCCCTCATTTCTATATAAAATTCAAATACCTTAGATACGAGACGTGCTTTTTATGGCGGGAAGAATATTATGGGAGGAGACGGTGGATTTCTAAGAAAGGAAATGTTCCACCAACCCACAATTCACGATGGAGAATCATAATTCTGCAGCAGCAGGGCCCATGAATCTATTCCTAATGTCTTTTCTATGACGACAACAATGAGTTTCAACTTTCAACTTCTGGAAACACGAAATCTCAAACTGTTGTGACGTGCGCGACCTCTGGCGAGAGAAATCAAAACCCCAGGTGCTCCAACGGAGAGAATAAGAACAATGGAAGTTCGTATTATTTTTATGGGATCAAGAGGGAAAATATCTTCAAAAAAGGGAAAGAAAAAGGATTCTTTGTAGTCGTTAATTCGATTCCGTTATAAAATAAACGGGGTGGAATTTACAGCTGTCAGAAAAGAGTAGATGGGTAGAATCTATTCTCACTTAAATACTTTTAGGATTCGAAAGGAGTGTTGGTACGCCTGAGGAATAGCATTACTAAGCTGCATGTCTGTCTGTCTGTCCGTCCCCACGTCCATATTGTCTTTGCATAACCAATTCGACTCTAGACAACACTGTGCCACAATTGGATAGGATACGACAATGCAAATTTAAAACAACAATACTGAACCTACCCTTCGTCCGATATTTTTACGATGATTAAATAGAGAAATATACGATGGGTCGGCCATGTAGCACGCATTCATGAGACGAGAAGTGCGTACAAAATTTTGTCGGCAGAAACTGAAGGGAAAGATGTCCCTACGCCTAAGCACCTTGCTCTGAACATATTTGGGGGGAGAGGAGATAAGGCTCCACGCATTCCTAATGCAAGGCGTATTCTAAAGGTCCGAAAAGAGAAGAATGCCTCCAGATATGGAGAGCAAATGCGAATATATTGAATACCGAATGACGAACATCCGAAAAGGGGTGGTGCTCCATAGTCGTTTTGGTTTTGTTTTTCATGAAGGTTAAACATAAATGTTTCTGTCCAACAAATTGACGTCATCAAAATAGACCGGAAGCTAATTGTATTCCGATAAATTCAAATCCATCTTGGCATTATTATATATTAATAATCGACGATATAGGCTTAGTTTGAATGTTTTGTGTCTTCAACTGTTCGCGGAAGTTACAAAGTGGACAACAGAATTCTTAGTACTGGACATTATTCTCTCGATATTTCGGTCGTTGTTGGAGATAAAATCTCACAGCCAATGAGACGGCACAAATGCAAATGGATGACAAAAATAGACGTGATTCAATTAGCGCCTGTTATATAGCAAGCCAGCGAAGCTGCCAACGTTTTAGCTAAATGGATTCAAACCGCAGTACATAACGCGCATGCTTCAGAAACAAACACCACTCACCACCACACAGCAGCCAGCCACGTTGTACCCTTCTTAAACTATTTCTAGTATATACAAGGAATCTTGACTCACGAAAATTTGTGTGCGTACAAAATGTATACCAATTCCCCACAACTGTGGCGTATTTAAAACAGGTCTACATACTTTTTCTCAAAATTTATAGGCTAATAGAACGCCTATAACGAGGAATGAAGTAGGATCATTAACACACAAACCGGCAATGCGTCACTACCCTTTCGATAATAAAGTAGGCTTTCATGGCCAATTTACAAAGCACACACGCGGAAAGATTTTATATTTTCTATAAATTTAACTTTAAACTGACATCGGAATACAAATACCGCTATTTTAATGCAAAAATGACAATTCATTGGGCCTAATCTATTAAAATTGTGATTATATTAACTTCCACGTTAATAATTTAAACGGTCTACGCTACAAGTCTGAATACAAAAATTAACTCGTCCATTCCTCCAGTCCAGGTATAATTTCACTTGGAAAACAAAAGAACGTCGAGAGGGGACATTCATTTGCATCCCTTTATGTTAACAATGAGAAGAATCTGCGAATTGTTGTGAATAGCAACGTGGAGTGAAGTTTGTGTCGAACAGGGCCTGGTCCCAGGGCATTGGGTATCAATACGCCATTTTCAAAAAAAACAAAACTGATTTCATTCTTTTCACTATCGGTCAGTTTGAATTTTTTCTCACAAGTTACAACAATCAAATTGCACCTGGCGTCCAAATCGCCTAAGGGACTTCCCCCAGAGAGAAGATTCTGCGATCACGTGTTTCAAATTGAATCAAAATGGGGCAGAATGCAATAGGAGATGCGGTGTCGGCCAGTTTTCATATTATTAATATCGCAGGGCTGTCATCTCGGAGGGGAATATATAAAATTGGAATGACCACTGGTCTAGTGAGACTCCGGTACAGTCGCGGGCAATTCAACTGCACATCGGAGTTCAGTCCAGAATTTTGAGAGTTCTAAACAATTAATAGTCCGCATTTCTTCAACAATTATTTCCATTACCTTTCGTTTTCCACGCACTCGATTTCAATTAATATAGAATTGGGATATTCTACCTTATTCTACTAAGAAGTTATCGACTAGCGATTAATCATACTCTCATGTTATTTAAACATAATGAACCGTATCACATTTGACGTATTTCATTATTATTTCACAAATTAGGGGCCAGATAGGCCTAAACAGCTCTAATATAAATATTAAAAACATGCATTATAATTATTGTTAATCACTGTTTTATTACACAATGAATTTTAAAATAATATAGTTTTCAGAGGTTAAAACCTAAATATAAACAAATGTCGGGCCATGGATTGTACAAATATTTTTTATGTTAAATTACTTCAGAAGTCCTCGTTCTAGTAATTTTTTAATTTGTTCAAAATACATCAAATTTCAAGAGACAACGAACAAATATGTTTTCTCAGTGACTGTCCTTTTATGCTGAACTTATATTGCTTATATTTGCAGATAAAGAATCGACGTGATATCTAGTAGTGGTGCGATTCTTTGCTTACACAATAGGAAAATGATCCTTATGGACAGTGGCATCTGGTCTTATCCCATCACCATGTGGGTGGACGAAGCAGTATTATACTGCATAAGCTAACCGGCTGTTTGGGGTATTTTATTATTTTTTTAAAGAGGGACAGAGGAAACGATCGCCAATAACATTTCCGCAAGAACTTTTACCCCCCACCCCCCACATCTGTAATGTCCCGTTGGTGGTCACTTCACATAAAAAAAAAATTGAAATGATAAAACACTACAGAGAGATATATATCAATTCTCCCACCTTTACCGAATACATTCACAGATTTCAAAATAGCTTATACTGAATCATATCTGAACAATATTTCTCCTTACGAAATCTTCTTCCCTGTACCAGGAAACCAAGAAATTTCTGGCTTGATAAGAGCTATCAGAATCACCAGTGAGTGAAACACGTTCTTTGAAGCTGAATCTGCCCTAAATAATATTTAAGAACTCAGTCCGAACCGCGAAGAAAACACCACACTTCACCATTACAAATATAAACTGGTTAACGCTGTTTAAGAAAATAATCGCTGTTTACAGCGAGAATCAAACGAAACACATAAATACAAAATGAAGAGTTACTATTAAAACAGGCGGTATACATACTTACCACTGAGCTTCAAATATTAAACAGTGGATCCAGTAGGCATATATGAATATCATTTCAAGTGTAACAAATGCCCTCAGACCACTATTCAAAACTAACCTCTTCACAAACTGGAAGGTTTTGATGGTCAGAAAAAACTTCGAACCTTTCATGAAACCCGAGGGTTCATTACCTTATTCACGACAGTCGCCAACTGGACCCCTAAACTTTTTGCCAGATTAATCCGGTCCACAACATCACTCCCAATTTCATTAAGATCAATTTAATATTATCCTCTATCTAGCTTTAGGTCTGCTAAGTGGTCTCTCCCCTTCAAAGTTTACCGTCTGAAGCTCTGTAAGCTTTTCATAAGATGATAATTCATAAATCTACAGAGATTGTTTATGTGGCGATAAAATTACGTTTAAATTTGATTTTATGGGGAATGTTTTATGGAATATACCTTCTTGTTCTACAGGCTACACTTGACAAAGTTTCTGAAACGCCTAATTAATTTACAACAGCAGTTCACATGACACTGTTACATACTTACAGAGTAAGGGGAGGGGGTAATATAATTCACTTAGAAGGAGAACAAAGGGCCCCTACGTCACCCCAGGTCTCAGAATGGAGACAGATGAGTGCAGTTACATCGGTGGGGTGGATCGCGTTACCATTGTGTGGCGCTGTGTTCACAAGCTGTTCACATCTGACTGTATGCTGGGACATTCAGTAGCACCGTGTATACAGAATGGAACAGAAATGACGTTTGTGACAGCTAACTATCGTCTTAAGAGTTACCAACCCATGCAGCAGAGTCCTTCTTCAGAAGTTGGTAACACGGACAGCTAGTCAAAAGAAATTTCCCGTCTTTTATGGGAACAAAATATTCATTACCGTATTCACAACAGCCTGCCACTGGCCCATATCCCGAGCCAGTTTAATCCAGTCAACAAACTCCTTAAAATTATTGATAAACATTTTAATAATATCCTACCATATACACTCAGGTCTTCCAAGCGGTCTCTTCCTTTCGGGTATTCAGACTAAAATGTTGTGTAACAGAAGTTTCACATCTCCCCATGCGTGCTACAAGCCCAAATACAAACGAATATGCCCAACAGAGACGTAAAACTCTGCTCTTAGAATGTTCTGATACGCATCTACGTAGCTTGACACCTACGCTCGTGGCGTAGTTTCCAAAATAAGTTTTTTTTATAAAATTATTTCTTAATTATTGTTTAATACCCACTGTTCTTTCATCTATTATGTGTCCATCCAGTACCCAGTTTCCCTTTCAAATTAAATTTCGGTGAAATGTAAAAATAAAAAATGAGGTTTTGAATTCTAGTTCCAAGGACATGTACGTTTTGCCCGCCAGGCGGCTCTGTATACAACGCCTTTCAAAGCCCCTAACAGTCCCATATAAGTTTCTCGTTTCGAAAAAGGATAAGAACCAATGATCTACTACCCCTTATTATGATTGATGGTGATTCCAGCTAGCTGTTGCCAGTAGTGCAAGAGGCTGCCATGATGATACACCATACGATGCTCATTCTTTTAATTAAATCACCACCCCGAACCCCCCCCCCCACTTTGTTCTGGAGGGGATTATTGACAGTTATTGACAGACGCGTCGTTCAGAGATACAGGAAACGCAGGCTCTGAAGAGGGCGGGTTTGCTCTGTTTCACTCTTTCAAACACACACACGGGCACTGAACTGACCCTTACTTGTGGAAATCGAATTTTTATTTGGTAGTATTTGAGGTTCTCACGGCGATGAGTCCGAAGATAACTGTCTTCTGGGTTGTAGTCTGGTACGCGATGAAACCTCCCTGATGATTGACGCAGCAAGTACCTTCGAAACGCTGGTAAAATTCTACCAGACTACACAGCGCTACAACCCAAAAGAATTTTTTAATCATTTGCCGTATGAGATTTGGCTCTGTGGACTTTTAGACTGATACCAGCATTCAAGAAGAACATACTGCCTTCATCCTCAGCTTTTAATACCGAAAATTTAGCCACAAGGCGTAACACTTCAGCCCCAAAGATTGATGTAGCATCCTCCACCGAAACGTCAGAATCTACCTACAAGCCAAATCGGCTTTACAACCCATACGACAGCTTATCACGTATTTTGGAAAATCTTCACTGTGACCTTGAAGGGTACTCTACATCGCCATAAATAATTAAACCGGGGGACATATGGTCCCACAGACACGCCTATCATACAATATATCCACAATATTTTGTTTGCTCGAGCCAAACACTAAAGCAATGAGCTGATAAATACGTGACTTCACTAGTATCAGGCATGGTCTGTGTGTCAAATGAAGCAGGCGACACCAACAATCCAGTTGTTAACCAAATCAACAATAATATGGCTTAAAAGTGCGTAAAGCACGTGCCGTTGTGCATCAATCAACTTTTAACGACATTAGGATTAACTAGACACAACAAACCATTGTTGTAACACGTGGCGCTATCTGTGAATGTACGTCATTAACAAATCCGGCAACTGTCATGGCGCACGGTGGACACACGCGGCGGCAGTGAGTCAGAAGGGGGCTCTGTCAGCATCCATATTTGTGATTTCGCGGACGAGATACGCCTACTGACTATTCAATACATTTTAACCGAAACATCGACACTGATTTTCTTCAGGCACATTCCGTCTAGTAGGTCGAATCGCTTTATGCATTAGAAGATTACTAATCAACGAAACAGCGTTGCATATGAATCGATTAGCAACCAGACCGAAAACTGAGGCAAACTGAAGGAGACGTTGGAAAATAATTTTATTTTGTCTAGGCCATAGCTTTGTATTAAACCTAGAACCAGAAACTAATGGTTAGGTTAGGTTAGGTTAGGTTGGTGCGCTGTTGCCATTTTTAAAAATCTACTTTTAAAATATTATTCGGATCTAAACACAGGGTTCTAACTGATAAATAATTCGGCACGACTCTGCGATTAACTACGGCAAACCTCTACCAATGCGGAGAAATCTGTTTCAGATCAAACACGAGTTACTGAACTAAAACTGGTGTGTTTTCAGAGTGATGTGCGCTATTTCATGAAGAAACATTCTGTCCATTCACTCGTTCGTTCGTCCGTCAGTCGGTAACGAGACATAACAACACAGTGTGTCAGCTGCAGCCTTCGACTCCAGCTGATGACGTCACAATTAATAATGTTGCTCACTCCGAGTAATTTGACATGAAGAAGCCGGGGGGGGGGGACGCGGAATTCTACTGTGTTATAAACACTGTTCACTTCTATCCGATTGAATTTCCACACGCTACGTGCTCACGATATTGCGTTATGTCTCCATAGGAAATTAACAGTCTAAATAATATTTAAGAAATCAGCCCGTACCGCGAAGAAAACACTTCACTTCACCATTACAAAGCTCAACTGGTTAACTCTTTGAAGTCGGAGTTCGTCTAAATAATATTTAATAATTCAGTCCGTACCGCAAAGAAAACACTTCACTTCACCATTACAAAGCTCAACTGGTTAACTCTTTGAAGTCGGAGTTCGTCTAAATAATATTTAATAATTCAGTCCGTACCGCAAAGAAAACACTTCACTTCACCATTACAAAGCTCAACTGGTTAACTCTTTGAAGTCGGAGTTCGTCTAAATAATATTTAATAATTCAGTCCGTACCGCAAAGAAAACACTTCACTTCACCATTACAAAGCTCAACTGGTTAACTCTTTGAAGTCGGAGTTCGTCTAAATAATATTTAATAATTCAGTCCGTACCGCAAAGAAAACACTTCACTTCACCATTACAAAGCTCAACTGGTTAACGTTGATTAAGGAAATAATCGATGTTTACAGTGAGAATCGTAGTTCGTCTGGATAATATTTAAGAATTCAGTCCGTACCGCGAAGAAAACACCACACTTCACCATTACGTAGATCAACTGGCTAACCCTTTGAAGTCGGAGCTCGTCTAAATAATATTTAATAATTCAGTCCGTACCGCGAAGAAAACACCACACTTCACCATTACGTAGATCAACTGGCTAACCCTTTGAAGTCGGAGCTCGTCTAAATAATATTTAATAATTCAGTCCGTACCGCGAAGAAAACACCACACTTCACCATTACGTAGATCAACTGGCTAACCCTTTGAAGTCGGAGCTCGTCTAAATAATATTTAATAATTCAGTGACTCCCACGAAAACTAAAAAATTACTAAACCAAGAAGATCTTAATTTGTGACGTTCACCAAATTCTATTAGCGATGTCAAATCAAAGAGAATGAAACGGACTGACGTAAGCGAGCAATGCGAGGATAATATTAAAAAAACATTTCACACGATAAGGTGCAATGAAGTGGACCGGATTCATCTGGCCCAGGGCAGAGTCTAGTGACCAGTAATTGTATACAGGATAATAAACCTTCAGGTAGAATACCAGACAAGATATTTCTTGAACATCTGCGTAACCAATAGCTTATTAAGGTGGACTCTGCTCACTGGAGTTATTTTCGGTACATTGAGAATACCACGGCGAAGTGGTAACACGTGTTGGCCGAACAATGACGTTGAACCAAATAAACTTTTCAGACGCTAACGGTTTTGAAGTCACTTTCATCTGTTCATAAATTATCCTCTGACCTAAATGCCGAGGGCAGAGTGGGGTACATTAATAATTATAAATATTTGAGGACGGTATAACCCCCGAATCCTTCCTCTTAGGAGCAGACAGAAGGGCAGTGACAATTGTCTCCTTGCCAGTCGCAAGGGACCGCGGGTCTATTTAAGACCCTTTAGCGCACAAAGAAATTGGTTGTATATTAAATTCGTGTGAATGAAATGTCTTTGTAGGCGAAACTCCGGGTGTATAACATGTCAGATGCTCGTTCCGCTTTGTCGCCTTCCTTTGGTCCTCGTGCGTTCACAGCGAGGAGTCGTCCGTCACTTAACCAACAGATGGCAGGTCAGTGCACTCGCCTGCTAAACGTAATTAAGATAACAGCGTAAAAGATTTTGACACGCAATAAAGCAAATTATAATCAGTGCTACGTACTTCGTAAGATAATGTTGAATTTGATTGTACATATTAAATTAAAAGTGTCGTAAATACAAAAACAGCTGTATGGACTACTTGTAGAGGAAATGAGAGAAACTCAGCTGGTCAAAATATTCCCCACCTTCTTAGAACACAACGGTTAGCTATTGCATAAATAAGCGTCCGCCACTGTGCCGTATTCTATTTGACTCCAGTTTACGTCCTCACATCCTATTTTAAGATCCATTTTAATATTATCTTCTCATATGCACTTAGTACCTTACACGGTGGTCTAGCGGTTAGAACGCTGGCCTTGTGATCCTGGGGTCTCGGGTTCGATTCCCGACGGTGCCCGAATTTATAACTTGTGTTGGGCAATGCCGTGGTCTAGGCAACACGGAGTTTTCCTCCGTGGCATCCCAACAATTACTCCATTCACACACAGAAGAAGGCAATGGCAAACCACTTCTGGATCATCTGCCAAGAACGTATATGAACAGGTCCCAGTCCGAGAAAAGGATGCAAGGATCCTGTTCATATGGACCTGTCCTCAGACAGAACACTAAATAATAATAATAATAATAATGCACTTAGTCTTACAAACGAATCTTCTCTTCGGGTTTTCAGACAAAAAAGTATTAAATCTGACATCTCATCCATGCGTGTTACATCTTCAGCCAATCATAACCCTAAGAATATTTGTAGAATATTTGTAGAGAGAAATATAAAATGTACTGTATTTTTCTCAATTCTCCTGCTACTTTCTCATTCCTACATTCAAATATTCCGAGCAACAATTTATTCGAAAACGTCCTCAGTTTGTGTCCTAGCTTAGGTCGACAGACAACAGGTATCTTTCCATTTTAATCTCAAAGTTTTCTGGCTAAAAAACACGAAGATAACATAATTTGAATTAAGTGTCCCGGTCAGTATCTTCACGGGCCAAAATCCGAGACACGATCATTAACACAAAGAGTGAAGGCAAGCAGTGGTGATCGGCAACTATCAGCGGGCCATTAGAGACGAATACAAATGTTCCAGAGACCGCTGAGCGTGACGGATTTGGTTCAGTAGCTTTATGCCTGGGATCCCATAATGCAGTGCTGACATCGTCAAAGGGGCCGGCTGTTCAAGGACGCAGCCCCACACCCCACCCCACCCCACCCCGATTTCCTTCCATCCAGTGTAACTTACCCCCACATCGCAGTCCCCGGACAGGTAAGTGCCTCGCGCGTATTCCAGAGTCGCCTATTTCCACGTTCCGCATCGGCCAAAATACGGGATCCATCGAGTCTGAGGAAAACCACGAACCTACCAGTGTCAACACTCCATCCATCAGCTTCGAGGCGGATTGATCTTCAGGACAATCAGCTGTCCGTTTCGTCACGTTCGTCTGTAGCGGCAAAGCTAACTGATTCTGTGCTTAAATATTTAATAATCCAGTTCGTACCGCAAAGAAAACACTACACTTCACCATTACGAAGATCAACTGGTTAACGCTTTGAAGTCGAATCATAGAGAGAGAGAGGGGGGGGGAAACTGGTGGGGGAGAAGTGAGAGACACTTATAGTTAGAGCATCTTATAGTTAGAAGGTCCCCAGGCAATGCCCGCTCGTCCTTCTGTTAAGGATAAAGTAAGAGTGTAGGCGTTAGTGTGATGATTGGCATAAAAGACGGAATTTTGAAATTTTGTATTAGAGAAAGCTGAGACTATTAATTTGGAAGGTTAATACATAATTTAGAAGTTCCTACTGAGGGGAGGGGGGGTAAATTTTGATTAGTTTAAATCGGGAGGGCTGCATGAGAAGCTTGCAGTGGCAACTTGGAACTTGAGAACCATCTCAGCATTTGCTTGAAGACAGAGGAAAACCAAGGAAAACCTGTGTCGAGATGGCAAAGCTAACTGATTCTGTGCTTAAATATTTAATAAACCAGTCCGTACCGCAAAGAAAACACTACACTTCACCATTACGAAGATCAACTGGTTAACGCTTTGAAGCCGAAGCTCGTCTAAATAATATTTAAGAATTCAGTTCGTACCGCAAAGAAAACACAACGCTTCACCATTACGAAGATCAACTGATTAACGCTGTTGTTAATCAAATGGTATATATAGTTACCCTGGGCTTTAAAGGGTTAACTCCACGTAGGATATAAGTAAAATGCATTTTAATATTATTCGTAACCTGAGTTATTTTTCTATTTTTAGGTGAAAACCCAACCTTCTACATTTCAAGTCACTCTGAGTAACAACGAGACATGTCACATTCGAAAACAAATAGACCTCTGACAATGTTTCTGTTCTGCATTATAGCGTTTTTCATTAAAACTTTCGGACCGTCCTGTGCCCTAAGAACCATATCTTCCCCGCACTAACAAACATCATCTATCTGCAGAGTTGAACGAAATCACGACAGTAAAGTTCAGTAACAACATTTCTGAAACTTTGTAAAAACCTTTCCTATGGCATTTATTACCAGTATAATAAATCTTACATCTCTGCAATAGGGTTCTCTCTTCTCCCTCTGGGTGTCAAATATTGACCCTAAAACCATTAATCAGATGCCAACGGGTTTCCACGTTATACGTAGAGAGCAAGTTGCTTTTTATTGTGGATCTAACTGAAACCTGTAAAAGGGAAATGTAGCTCAAGTCTTCATCTGTTTTATACACTTAACTACAAAGTAAAATTACAATTTGTGATATTGAAATTCAGTAACACGATATTCAGTATCTTCAAAAAAAAAAAAAAAAAAAAAAATTCACGTTAAAAATTTATGGTTTAGAATTCAGCGTGTAATTAAGGGCATTAAGTTTTCCAAAGCTTTTTACGAAATTCAACTGTTTGGATGCCATTTTATAAGTTAATTTTTTTTTAAAAAAAAACTAACGACTGCAGTTTTACTGAGACTAGTTGCCAGGGTGGGATGTTTATAAATTACAAAGCTGTCAATTACGTTACGCCACTTCTACATAGACGAGACAAGCAAAGCTGAATGTGCCAAGTTTTGCTTTTTTTTTTTTCTTAATTGTTTCCAACCTGATCTGAATTTTTTTTTTTGGGGGGGGCCATTATACAAACCCGGCGCAGTTTGATTCGTATAAATAAAAGTCTCAAACAGATTTAAAGAAAAAAAAACCCTATGAATCAAACAACACCGACTTAAATCCAAGCGCCGAGCAAAAACACTTGATAATGGAATAATATTTTACGCGTATAAATTGAAAAAAATACGTGAAGTTATGTCTAAAAAAGAAAAAAACTTCCCTCGACTTACCTTAACGTTTCCCAGTTTAATTAATTCAGATTTTCCATTACTACTTTCAAAATTGAAAACTTGTAGCCCACTCTTTCGAATTTTGAAAACAATGTGGGACAACGTTTACGATTTCGCTGGTTGAAACGTCTCCAGCCTCTTCGCCTTGCTTTAACCCCCC
>NW_019059624.1:338190-356134 GCF_000696155.1 Zootermopsis nevadensis
TTTCCACCACCATCACCACAGCGCGGCGTCGAAGCACCACCATCCGCTGGCAGAGCTCACCTCCCGGTCGGCCATCTACTGGCCCGGACTTCAGGGTCTCGTCAGCAACCCCATGGCGTGGCGGGACCGACTCACCTCCAGTAAGTAGACAGCTCTCATCCACGACACGCTTCAACGTCGCACTTGGTAACAACTTTCACGCAAAGCGTCTATTATCGTATATAAGAAATCAGTGCGTACCGCGAAGAAAACACTTTACTTCACCATTACAAATATCAAATAGTTAACGCTGTTTAAGGAAATAATCGCTGTTTGTTCTGAGGATCGTACGAAATACAGAACGAAGAATACTGACTGTTAAAGCAGATGGTACACATACTTACCACCGTGCTTTAAAGGGTTAAAACTAAATGTAGTCTAGGCCTACAATATCTCTCCTTATAAAACCACAGTCGACATGAAGTCTTGTCAGAAAATCCGAATTAAAAGGCGAGGAATCGAGGCTGGAACACCATTTTAAATTCTTCCTTAACTATGAGGATAATTTGAGTTATTCGAGTCGAGATTAAAACGGATTGCAAACATAAAATCCAATAATGAAGAACGATAAACATTCGCAGAATTTTTCTAACCAAATTAGGCCTAATGCTGGTCTCGTTTCTACCGTTCAAGTACAGTCTTTTCACTTCTTCAAAGCTGGTCAGAAGATTGTATCAAATCCAATGACTGGTCCAGAGACGAATCTCTGAATTGCATTAATCAGTCAATCGGACCTAATTATACAAGGACGCGTGTTCTGTAAGTCCATCGAAAGCGCAAGGCAGTTCCTAATTCATTAAACGTTACATTTAAGTAACAGTCTAGGCCCCAATTAACCTTTCCATATCCACGTAAGGATATCCAAAAAATTGAGCTGTGGATTTAAAGAATAAACGAGCTTTGTCTTAGTTGCACACTTTCGCTAAGTTTGAATTTGTAGGAGACATGAACGCTTCGTGAATTATCGGTAAGTTTACCCGGGAAAGAGCCATTCACCGACCGCCGACTTCTTACCTACCTGCCCGCGACGGTACGCGGCGACATCCACGCATCAGGATCGCCTAATATTTAAACATCTGGGCCGTACCGCGAAGAAAGCACAACACCTCACCATTACAAAAAATCAACTAGTTAATCCCGTTTAAGGACATAATGGATACTTATTCTGAGAATCTTACGAAACACGTAAATACACTTTCTGGGCTTAATGGAGAATAACTGAATCCTTGCAGTACGTGGTACGTATAATTACCACTGGGCTTTAAAAGGTTAATTAACTGAGAAGTACTTTACCATAAATTTTTAAAAATCTGTACTGAAACACGAATTCCAAACAGTTCTGGAAATGTAAGAAAACAATGTCCTTGTAATTGTTGGCAAAGTTGCAGAATCAACTCATTGTTACACGGGAATCTACTTTACGTATAGTCCTAGTCTACATGTTTATAGTCTATAGGTCTACAGAGTCTACATACACTATATGATGTCACACATTAACAGCATTAATCTTTTAATTTATATGGACATTTTAACAAATTTAAGTACGCCTAGAAATTAATTTAATTCCTGATTTTATTACAAATCAGTCAATCACTTTACGTGTATGCAGCCTCAGATAGTATGTTTTATTTTTTAACATTGTTAACCACAAAAAATCAACAATGACGAACTTGTGGTGAAATGCCTAATTATTTAACTCAAAAATAAATAAAACATCCGAAATTAAACGAGTAATAACAAAACGAATAGAGAAATGAAAAATACAACAAAATTATATATATATAAAAAAAACATAGACATGTCTAAATACAAGTAAAACAAGGAGATTTAATTATTTTGAAAATAAATTAATAAATCATTAATAAACCAAACCAAATTCACAATTAACGACAATTGGCCTCATAAGAAGAACACTTTATCATGTAGGCCTTAATTCTGTTCCTGCAGAATTTATTTCCGAGCTTAAATTATCGATTATCGATTCTGAGATAGGCTATAGGGTGTGACGTAATTTCTGTCCGCTGTGCATACAAATAAACACATTCGACATTCTTATGTCAAAACTCGAGTCTTGTAGTACGAAGTAGAATTTTACTTCTGAAAATATAAACAAAAATACGTGCTGATATAAAAAAGGACAACGCAAAATTTATATTTTCGTTTGGTTGTTTCTCGGATACAGGCTGAGGACGAGACGGGAGGATAATATTAAAAACGTTTCTGATATGAACTACACTGAAACGAATCAAAATCTTCTTAATTTTTGGCATCACATCTTTGACTACGTTATTTGAGAGTTTGTTTTCATTAGATTATATATAATATTCTGAAAATTAATTATTAATGTATCCACATTGTGAAGGTTCTGAAATGGAAATTTTTCAAATCGCGAACTATCGTAGTTCTCCTGTCCCTACGTGTTCGCACTATCTCGTTTGGTTAACTCTATTAATTAACCAGACAGATTTGTTGTTACCTTTAATGTCTAATGTCTTCGACACACTCCAGAGACATATCTCGAAGTAGGCCACAACCAATTCCTCACCATTCACAATCATCCAGCCACTTCACATTCTATCCCCTGTAGCCTCTACAATTGGTATAGTGTCGTTAAATAACCCAAACAGCAAATATCAGCAGGCGAAATTGTATCCCTAATATTTCAGGAACAACACAGAGGGAATTTGATAACGGGACGCTGAGGGAAATATAGGCGGTCCATAATTTGTACGCTCACTCAACAGACAAAAATATCACGTGTTTATGAGCGCGGAAATAAATGTGTGGGGAATCCCCGGGTAAGAAATCACAAGCCAGCCACGCAACATGGGGGAATCCTACATCATGACATCATCACCCAGCCATAGATCACTAAGCCAATACATTTTTTGACGTCATTGGTGGTTAAAGTTAAAGTTTCAGAATTGTTGTTTTAAGGTGAAACAGAAGATGCGTGCAGAATTTTTTTACTCACAGTCGTGTCGCATCGATGTATGTTTTGCTGTCAGGGACTGTACTGGCAGTTCTATCCATAGCTGTATCAAAACGAGGGGCAGTAAAACAGTTACCAACCCCCACCCCCACCCCACCTTCGTCAGACACCCGTAACAGCGTTCTTCCCCTTGATTAACCAGGAATCAGCTCGAGTCCCTAATTAGGCTATAAGGCTGTATCGAAGGGACGTGACCACAGCCTGCTTATTGTATCGCTCGGCAGGGGGCACTTCGTCATTCCAATGAGCCTCATCGCACTGTTTCGGGCTACAGCCTTCCTTCATGCCAGCATGAGGTGTCTCTCTGTCCTCCCGGCCATATCTGCTTCATATATGCGAGGTCCCGGGTACGAAGCCCGACCACCCTCAAGTTCTTCGTAGTTTTCCTCCGTCCCTCCAGGTAGATATCGTGATGTGCCTTAAATTAGGTCACTTTATAACTTCTCATTAATTAATCTTCATACCATTTGATGACGCTAGTATCAACTATTAGAATTATTAAATAAACCATAAATAAAAATACGATGAAACGGACGAAGAATTTATGTCTGTCTTTCCGTTGCGGATTCTATTAAAACGAACTAAATGAAAAAGAAAAAAAATTAAATTAATTTTAAAGGTGATCTATTCGAAATATTTCTGCTTGAGGCAACATTAATTAAATCGTACGTCTCCTGCCAAATGTTTAGAAACGCACAATGAAATTATCCATGAGGGGGGAAAATTCCCACAATTCAAAAAAGAAACATCCCTTGTCTTACTAATGCTTCGAAGAAAACAAAGTTTAACTGAAACTGCAGGTTAGGTTAGGTTAGGTTAGGTTAGGTTAGGTTAGGTTAGGTTCAAGCCCATTCAGTAGCCCACTAATAGGCCTCTTAAGCAAGTCGTCTGCTTTCGGATTATCATTTCCATCACCGTTCACATGAGCACACATGGTGACGATCTTTGTAAAAGCCAGAACATACATCGCTTTATGCATTAAGTCCCATTCTGATACCTACAGGCAAAACAGCCTTGGACATGGATCGCTTTATGCATTATACCGTAGACAACACGGTCTCCTAATAACCACACACTACATATGAAAACGAAATATAAATTTGAGAAATTTCTTAAACCCCTGGTAATTTCTAATGGTAAAGAACACTGTTTAAGTACGACATGATACCTTTTTGTGAATTAAAGCATTAGATGTACATAAACACGCTACAAATGTCAATATACGACGTAAATGCTAAATCGTCTTTATTTTGGTAGGCTTAAAACAGATCCTACAACCATTTTCATTTGTACACGTTAAAATTACTGAAAATCATCTAAATCATTTTATAACCTACTAGAATTTTATACACATCATCATTAAAATATTTTTAAAATGACTGTCTAGCCTCAGACGTTTCGTAAGCTAAAGTATTCTGGATGTCATCCAAAGTTCGTTTCTCTCCATTTTCCATAAGACATCTCTGAGCATCGAAGTGCATTCGTCTTACGTTCTGATATTTAAAAAGCATTGCGATTGAAGGTAAAATAGTTTTCACGTCTTCTGATGCACAATCCGACAGGCTACATAGCATATTAGCCTGTAATTACGTAAATTTTGATAATTTTACGGTAAGCTAAATTTTTAAAATGAGCTTTTGAGTTTGATAGACTTTTAATTGGCAGACTATAGTTGTAATATGGCACCTCTTTAAAATAATTGAAAATTTTAATTACAAGGTATTAATTCTGATGAATAATATAATTTATATATTCAGGGTAAATACCATAGTAACGAATGGTCTGTAGATCCAGAGGGCTACAGCGGACAGCCATTTTATCCCATTACTTTCAGACCAATTAAATTCGTAGCTGCTCGCTCCCGTCAGGAAAGTCTAGATGTACGTTTTCAAATTTATTTGTCAATATCTTCAGTCGCAAATGGAAGTCATTTCTTGTCACAAACCGCTTTTACGATACGACTCTCGTTCTTCTTTTCGGAACGCTGACTTTAATTAAGCTTGCAACCCCCTGTACAGGCAAGAATTTATCTTCTGAACGTTCAAATACGAACACAGTTTATTTACAGACATGTAACCTCACACCCAGCTGGTCCCCGGAGGGGTAAAGTTGTCGAAGCATCTACTGCCAGGATTAGGAATATATGGAGCTTAAGGTCAGAAACCTCCACTCCCCAATACTCCTTTATGAAGCAGTCATTTTGCAAAGTACAGATTTATATACAATTCTAAAGATTTCGCAGTGACTTATAATTTTCGAAGCAGAATTTTCATTTAGCGTACAGTTTTGTGTTTCATTCTGGAGGCACACAGCAGTACTGAGATCATACCTGGCCTATTTCAGACTATTTTTCTCTATAGTAAAGCCCTAAAGGTACTGAAGCTACCGTAGGAGGAATGATAATATTAAAATGGATCTTAACAAAAAAATGTTATGTGAGGATATGTACTGTATTCATCTGACTCACGGTTTGGTCCAACAAAGAAATTTTGTGAACACGAAAATGGACATTCGGGCTTTGTAACAGACAGGAAAGTTACTGACCAGCTGAGAGACTACCAGATTCTCAAGTAATCCGTGTAATTACTTAAGTTATAAATTACTAAACATATTTACGTAATTTCAACAGAAAACTATGAGTTTCTGTGATTTTTAAGATTGCTTAGGATATGTTACGCGTTGTAGTCTAGTAGAAAGTGACCGACGTTTCGGAGGTGCTTATTTCCTCCACTAATACAGCGATGAAACGGGCGCGAAGACATCTTCGTAACAAGGCCGTGAGAGCCTGAAATCTCACCTTATGTGATTTTATATCCCAGCATATGCAAGGAAAGCGATTGGTCCAGAACCAATGGCTACCTCGTTGCTATTATTCAGTCAGTAAAATTTAAATTGTACAGAGAATACCCATGGTATGATCTCACCTCTCGTCCATCAAAATTTCACACTGGCTGCAAAAACTTCTCATTCAGAACAACGACGAATTGACTCGTTCACCGATGTCGTACAGAACTACAGTCATCATACCCCGTGCTTTTATTGGATAGACGTTTTCAATTTTGAAAACACGACACGCGCTGTTTCTCGGTTTCCCCACGAGACGGAAAAGTTTCCCTGGCAACCAGCGTGTTCCTGCCGTTGAGTAGCCAACCAAACATTATAGCCTTCTCCCTTCGATCACATCAACACAAAATGTTTCACGAAATAACGAACGTACAGAGACTTCGTTCGTACGACAACGCTCAGAAACCCATCACATTTAAAAAAAATTATCTCGAAAAATAAAGTTTTACGAACAGAAACACACAAGTTGTATTAGATGCTGTTAAGGGAGTTAGTCTATTAGTAAATGCGAACAAAATTCATATTTTGATTTTAAAAGGTGCTGATGATGTTGTGTTAAACCCTGGATCACTGAATTATTAGACTTTGTCCATCGTCTGATTTATAAAAAAAAACACCACGTTTCGGAAGCTGGATCTCCTTCCGTCCTCAGGTTAAATAGGGGGGGGGGGAGAAATAGCTAACCTCAATCAATGGACCAGTTTCCGAAACGTGGATTAAAAAAAAAACAGACGATGGACAAAATAATTTAGTGACCCCGATCACATTTTGATATCACCAGACTAAAGGACAAAAATAAATCATTTGAAAATAAGGCGAAAATTGAAATATTTGAAAATGATGTTAACAAATTATCTGTGGACGCAGTTCAGAAAATTTTGACACCTGTTCTGCTATATTATACATACTATAAAAATATAAATATTGAGATATAATTTTACGTGTTGGCTTGGTCTCTAAAATTAATGGGAAAAACACGTATTGAGGGTGCTGATGAGATCATTTGGAACCTAAGAGGGATGAAGTGACAGGAGGGGTGAGAAAACCGAATAACGAGGACCTTAATTATTTTTATTAAACACCAAATATAATTCGGATAATCAAATCAAGAAATAAGCGATGGACGGGGAATGTAGTACGCACAGGGGAGATACCAATCGCGTAAAAAAAAATTTGGTTGATATGCCTGAATGGAATAAACCAAAGACCAAAGCACAGATGTCAGTATAATATTAAAATTAATCGTAGGAAAATAAGGATGTAGCTTGGATTCATCTGACTCTTGTGAACATGGTAATAAATCTTTCTGTTCCATAAAAGACGTGGAATTTCTTTACATGCTCTTGGTTTTTCAAGAAGGGCTGTCCCTTTAATTAGTTTCTTTCTGCTGCAGTGAATGTTTTCAAACAAAGTGTAATTGGACTAGGTGTGTCCTTCCCTAATCCACGACCAGTTGTCAAGCTGTTAGCCAGAATAATTCTCATCAATGTACGATGTTTGGACTGCAGTTTTCACGGGTCAAATAAGCCACAATTTGTACATAATAACCGTAAAACGTAACCCGAGTCAGGCAATTCGACTACAAGCCCCGTTTACCCCGGTCACAGTGTAAACAAGTCGGCACCGTTCATAACATGAACGTGAGATGAGCTGATCACTTCGCTCGCCGGCGATGATAAGCGCCGTGGCTCTCATTCCGAGCTGTTTACACGAACTATGTTACCTTATTGGAAGCGCGTGGTGCCATCTGTCCGTCAGAATAACCCAGCACCACAACTCACATAGTTGATTTTCTTCCCAAAATCGATCATTAATACGACTCGTACTGACATTACAGGCCGTCTTTGATGTCAACAGGACTTGTGTCAACACGGAAGAATATTTGAACACAAGATGGGAGAAGTAACACGCGGAAAATGACGAACTTCGTAACTTTATCACCAGATATTACTGGAGTCTTCAAATCAAGGACACACGCGGTTGGTTAGACATACAGCATGAAAAATACGAGAAATCTGAAGCTGCGAGGATGTTCTGAATATCTAAGAATGGAAAGAAAAATAATGTTCATCTGTATTAAGTTGGATATTAGAGAAATAGGGAGTGGATTGGATTCAGCTGGCACAGGCTGTTGTCGGAACACGGGATTCTGAAAACACGGAAATTAATTAACATTTGCAACGCAACGCATTTCGTAACCAGCACGGCGACTATCAGCTTCTGAAGGAACAAGACTGGTTAATGTTAAGATGAATTAAGCCTGAATGTAAAAACAAAGTATTTATTGGGTAAAGAGTGGAGTAGGTTATTACAAAGAAACATGGCTATAACAGTAAAATCTGAAAGAATCAGACATAGTGGAAGGCAAAAGATGATTTAGTTACGTAAGTTCACTTTGACACTCGGGTACTGTAACCTTGGCTGTTGACACGTGTAAACTTACCCGTCAAGAATAACGAGTTTCGATATCATATTCCTGAGGTCAAAATAATCTAAATCTTACGCACACATCAACGTCGCTGACTAAATAATGTCTGCTCTTTGCTTCATTTAACCCCCCCCCCCCCCCCCACACACACACACACAAAAATTTAGGAGTGAGTTCCGGTGATCGCAACGGCCTCTTCTACGGACCACCACGACCAATCCATCGGACAGGGAGCTACACTTTCAGGTACTCCGTCACGATGGAAGAACATATGAAACCATAACAATTATTTATTTTAATCCGTCTTATCACAATATTTTTAAATTTCTTATAATTAAGATAGTTAAAAATATCATTGATGTTCCATATCGATTGATCGATTTACATTTCGGAACATTTACACAACATGTTTCGGTTTTTATAAAACCATCATCAGGTGTAAAATATATCTAAGAACTTAAAACTCAATTATGATTTCTGTAGTATTTTGGTGATGTTTCATTACGTTTGTTTTAAAAGTAGAAATAGAGTAGATGATGGTTTTATAAAAACTGAAACATGTTGTGTAAAAGATGTTCCAAAATGTAAATCGATCAATCGATATGGAACATCAATGATATTTTACTATCTTAATTATAAGAAATTTTAAAATATTGTGATAAGACGGATTAAAATAAATAATTGTTATAGTATTCACAATATGACGCAATTACAATATCATATGAAACCATGTTTTTCATCGCTGAATCATATTTCTGTTCTATCATCAGATTCGTAACCACTAAGAATCGAACCCGTGCTCATAAGACATCTGTGTCTGGGACTGGCATGACTCTGAAGTAATCAAAATGCCACATGATGTCGCGAAAACAAGACCCATCACACAATTTCCAAGTACGTTCTGTATTTAGCTTGAACGAGTACGAGGAGTCGTAGAAAGTTTCGATTCAAAATAAATTCAAAATAGAAGTGAAGTGGGCGAACCAGCTTGCCTGCTGATTGACACATAACGAGGGGCGAGTTACCTGTTTACGTACTCGTTATTATTACTTCCATATTGATATCTGGTGGTGCCATCTGCCAGCAAAAATCGCTCACTATGATTCAACCCAACATGGGATTTAAATCGATTTCTGTCGACAATCGATCATTATCACGTCCCGTAGTAAGAAATGAATGTCGCTCGCCAATCGCCCTTGCCATAATGTCGATAAAAGCCAACAAATTAATCACGAACAAACAAGACCATACTTCAATATCCATTCAATTGTTTTCTCAAAGTAAACTCATGTTCAAAGTTATCGATATTAATTTTGTGTCATATCATTAATTATACAATCATATTACAAAGGACTTATATGTGATGCTATATTATTAAGCTAACACGCCATACGATATCAAACCTAGTTTTGAGTGTAATCTACAAAACTCGTTGATCCACGGAAAAATCTAATTACGCGATCACGTAATGTTCCTTCACGTGGCCTTATTTATCGTCAAAACAAATGAAGAGCTCATTTAGTCCAGTAATGAATTTAATGATTAATTTGAATAAACAGTACGTGGATAGGCGTATTCAGTGAAATAATTTTTAAGCTTACGTAACGGAACCATTAACCATTAATTTATCATTTAACAATAACGCATCATTCATATTTAAATTCTGCCATTAGTCATTTTGTTAAATTAGATCCTTCATATTTAACTTCTGCCATTAGTCATTTTGTTAAATTAACTCACGCGCTCGTCTGTTTCGGTGTCTTATTATCCTTATATCTTCATTAATACGATATTTCTGGGAACACCGCGTTATGGCGAAGGACAAGATCGAGAGGGGGGCTTTTGTGAATACGGTAATGAACCTTCGGGTTCTATAAAAGGCGGAGAATGTTGACTACCTGGGCAGCTATCAGGTTCTCAAGAACTATTACGAAGACTATCGCAAGAATTTAGTTAGCTGAAAGAAAGTTTATGACCTCAAATAACGTCCCTCAAATTTATCAGAAAGGAATCGACTAATAATTTTGTATTTCTGTACCTAGTCGACACAGCCCCGTTTCAACACGAGGCTCGAAGTGGGGGAAGATTTGTTCTGGCTAGCACAACACAAGAGGCATATTATAATATCATTATTTTTAAAGGAAATTTGTAGCTTTACGTTACACTAGATTTTTTAATGACTATAATTACGAAGATATATTCTTCTTATTCTTAAATTGCCTGTCCGTTCCATATGTTGGCGATCAGCACAGCAATTTGAGCTTTACCGTCTGCTACTTAAAACAGCCCTCCATGGACATCGAGAACCAAATTGTTAGGTTCTGAAGCCAGGAGATTCTTAGCCTGCCAGGTCCCCTCCTTCCGAATCCTTTTCCCTGGTTTATCAGCTGAAGCAGCCCGTATCTGTCACTATTTCTCATGATATGACCGAAATAATATATTAATCAGATTAAATTTCTTAACGATCCATTTAAGGAGGAGGCAATTTGGATGCCCGATTCCTCGTTAATGTTTTTAAAGGTAAAGTTGCTCATTTGTCTTTGATACAGTCCGTCGTAATTTCAAGGTCATTCCCTCAGCCAGATTCGTTTCTGGTGCCAATGCAGTCTGTAGGAGCATCGACTTATTCGATAAGAGATTATATTTTTCAGATATATAAACAAAAACAATTATTCTCTATTATTGTATCACCTTTTCGTTTTTAATTAATTTTATCGTGTTTCATTTTGTTTTTAATTCGAGTGCTTGCCTGTAATTAGCTCTTCAGCTGCTGTCAAGCACCTAAGTAAATGGATTGAATCAAATTTAATTGAATTATACTTGTAAGTTTCTTATTGTACATCTGGGTTATGTTTTATTTGTTCCAAAATGTGACTTCATTTCTAAGGCACTTGTAGATTTCAGTATATTACATTTTATCCTGTACTGTTGTTCAGTGCTTGGCTGTAATTGGTCTTATCTGGCTGTTGTCAAGGACTTAAATAATTTAATTTAATTTAATTATTATTATTAGAGAACATTATTATTTGGGTTTAAAAATAAGTAAGGTATGTAGAATATATTATTTATATCCGCGGATTGAAAACGCAAAACCACTGAGGTCACCTGCTCAGTGAGTTGAACCCCTTACGACAGAAATACACTGATAATTCAGTATGTGTGTTATGATAAGGGGATTGCAGTTAACAAGGAGAAATGTCTGCAATACGGGTTATGTGACAGCATCAACTCATGACGACCAGTAGCAGAGGCAGAACCATCTGGCGAGCACACGATATTAACTCTGAAATCAAACAAACGCTGATCGTCACAGCGTAATTAATCTGCGGTAACAGTAACGACAGACGGTCGCGACACCAGCGCCACTTCATTCCCATGTTCCAACACGCAATGGCCGGTCGGCGAACTACTCAGTCAACAATACAGACTCTCTCCAACATAACCTAACCCAGATATGTACATATATAAAGGAGTTTTATTAAAAAATCATCTGTCGTAATTGCATTTGGAGCAGTATGGCTCTCGTTTTAGACTGATACGTAGGAATCATTTTAATCGAAACATGAACCCAGCGTATATTTCGTTTGCAGTTTATACATACGTGACACAAGAGTTGTTTTAATCTGTTTCTGTACTCCTGACAATTTTAAAATTCAAAGTCAACTAAAGGCACAAATGTTTCGTCACAGGACACTAACAATTTTCCCGTCAAGAATGACGGGACAATTTTAAGTTGTAAACACGTAGTCATAAATATTATCCGTAAGGCCCAAAATCGCTTGACAGCAAAACAGTCGCCAACCTAACCTAACCCTACCAACATTTGCTTATTGTATAGACAGATTATTCAGACAATTTATAATCGTTTGGTCTTCCAACAGCTGGGCTTTTGTGCAATGAGTTATAAATGTTAAAACTACTCAGATACAGAAGTGCCATTTTTACCAGGACAAAGAAAAATGTCTACTCATTCTTCATACGACACGAATTGTGACGTAGGTCACATACATTAGGCCAAAAGTGAGTTATGTACGCTTCAACAGCTGACCAATTATTGAGGTAACGAAGTCAAGAAGGGTGAGATGTGACACGTATGGGACAGAAAACTTTTGTCTGGAAATCTTGAACGCAAGAGACCATTTGCCTGGCCAAGACATACATGGGAATGCAATATTAACACAAAGGGCCCAAATGTAGATTATATATGTAAGTGAGTACAGTCTGTAGACTATTATCCATTACTACACGCTAATTCCAAGCGTTATGACAGCCAAAAGCCTTCACAGGGCACTTCGTGATAACAAGTTAACCACGCGCGGGATATGTGGGGTAAGATTAGAGCTCATAACCCCGGCACATGCAGGCCCCATAACCCGGCACTTGATGCAATGCAAACTCTCCACCCCTCACTCCAGCCCAAAAACCACCCCCTCCCCACTCCACAGGGGTGACATTCTGCGGACTTTTAGTTCCAGGCAAAGAGTAGGGGTTGGCTGGGGGTGTTTAGACTTGCATCCTAATGACGTGTTTACCGCACAGTGTCACGTGATGACAGGACTGTTTAGATTCGCCAACCAGCGGTTTGTCCCCTCCTGGGTTCGAAGCCTGGGACTTCAACGCTTTATGCCCAAATACAAATGACGAAGAGAGATTTCACCGGAGCCATGAGCTTTAATGCAACCTATAATTTACCCTTAATTAAGGCTTGAATTATACAATTATGAACGGGCATTACCGTGTTATTAAGGTATTAATACATACGCCCCTGTCACATTACACGTCATTACGCAAAATATGATCTGTCGTGGTTTTACCACGTGACCGCTGTGAGCTGGCAACATCCAAATTTGATTTTTAAGCAAGTAAAATGAATGCAGTGTGATTTATATTGACTCCCATCATTGCGGATTTATTTATTAATTAACCAAATGTTAATCTCCAGTTAAAACGTTGATCAACAAGTTAGTTTCGTTTCAATTTTGAAAGCATTGATTATCATACCTACTTGTTCCTTCACAGAAGATGAAGACGGTACGTTCCTCCGAAACGTTATTCACTACCTATAATACTACACATCGTAAAACTCATATAAGATCACAATGACAGCAAATTAATTTATTAAATAAATCTGTGTGGCAGAATCATTCTGCACCACCTGATAAGCCAAGGTCAATATATTAATTTTATTATATTCATGTATTGACGCAGATTCAGCAAAGATCAACAAATGAGTATATTAGTGTATATAAGACATGATATTGGTATATACAAAAATAGTAAAATTATATAAATTATATGAGCAAGAATTTTTTTAAAAAAAAATAGAATATTAGTTATCGCATGAGAGAGTGTAAGTCCTCTGAGCAAGAATTTTTTAAAAAAAAAAATAGAATATTAGGTATCGCATGAGAGAGTGTAAGTCCTCTGATGACGTCACGGGTAATTTCCCACGTACTATCAGGACTACACAAATATTATGCACTTAATTAATCCATACAATTAAAAATTCTCAAGAGAGGCAAACTCATTTGTAATGTTTTATATCGTATAATTTCGAACTGTTAAGTTTAAGGATAACCTCTACGCTAATTTATTCCTCCATACTGATTGTCTGTACATACTTTTAATTATCAGTTTCTAAAAATGAATCGATATCGTATTCAGTCCCTCTATTAAACTGAAAATCAACAAATATTTCAATAAATTCCTTCATAACAAGAATATCCCAAGAATATTCGTGGTATTTCTCAGTATCTCCCTGTAACGCAACGATAGTATATTAAACATATCACAAATACAAATCTTTACCTGTACACGATTCACGAGTATCTTCTTATAACATTCAACTTTAGATAAACTCCATAGTTGAAACAAAGCCATTGAGTAACCTCGAAGGTAGAGGCAACGTGTTCCTCTAATATTTCGGAAACCACGCACAAAACTACGAATTATAAGACCTTGGTTCTTTTACACTTCCCAGGATTAAAACAAAAGACTTTAAATTAAGTCCTTTGGTAGTGCCGGACATTGCTTAAACCTATCCATGCTGTTTTAATTAGCAAAAATGCCTTCATTTATTTGTATATCATAACCATGATAATGCGATCATGGCTTACATAATACAACGAAGTAAACATTTAATCAGCAAACAAAGGAGAGTATTATTATTATTATTATTATTATTATCTTACGTAAAATCTCTAAGGTACATCAGAACTGGGCAATATTCTTAACGAGAAATATCGTTCCTGCTATGAAAGTGATTAAATTTATTTTTAACTTACAACAATTTATATATTGATTTTAAGTTTCTGAAAAAAAGTATTTATATCCTATCTAATGAAAATATGCAGTCCCATAAAACTTAGTTATTATAAATTCTTCTTTGAATATAGTCCTGTAAATTATTATAAAACAGGAGACAACATCCAATTAGCTGCAAGTTTACACTAAGCAAATACAATAAACACATTTAACCAGTTAAGTAGCGTCTGTCACGCGGAGCATTAGAATTGTTGACAGTGTATAGATGCCATTATAACATTCAAGCTGTCTGAATCACCGGCAAAACTATTTTAATACCAGCTTATCATCAAACTGCATGTTCCGTCCTTGCTTCAGTAGCAAACATAAATTCAATAATATAATGTTTCCATATATAGCATTATTACTATAAGCCCCTTGTGTTTGAGATTTGGATTTTGGTATTCTGATCTGTGCCCCCCCCCACCCCAACCCTATCACATATACACAAGCCTAAATACTAATACACATCCCTGTGTCATATGTGTCTACCTCATCCCCTCTGCAACGCCCATATGTTAACACAAACGACGTCCGTGCGTTCACATATGGTGCCCATTCTGTGTACAGTGGCATTCACACGAACTAAACGTGCAGTAATTATTTCTCTTTCCGTTCAACTAATGTTTTTTATTTTATGGGGTGCTTTAAGTATTTAATTCCACTGCTGAAATGATAATATATAAAAAAAAATATTATTCTTAACCATATTCCACTGAACCCCCAACCAGCTCCCCTCCCCAATTTCCCTAAGGCGTATTTGAAATATCTGATGAAGAGTACTCCATACGCTCCTTTCAAACACAAAAACATGAACCTACTCCTCAATTAGAGGGACCTACACACCTGTCCCTCACGCGTTGCAAAGCCAATGTTATCATAAAAGTTAATATAGAACCTTAGTCCCTTTAATATTACGTAACCAAACAAATTCCATGGAACAAAGTCTTTCTGGAGAAGCTGACAGTCACTCAGGTGGTCATAAAATTCCCCGCCTTTTATGGAACCCCAAATACAATCAGCCAGATGAATCCTACACACACATCCTATTTCTTTCAGATATATTTTAATATTATCCGCATGTCTACGCCTAGATCTTACAAGTGGTCTCCGGTGTTCAAAATTTCCAACTAAAATTCTGTATGCACTTCGAACCAATCTCGTAACATTTTCCACAGGCCACATCGCCCTTGATTGGACCTCCCTAACAATAATTCTTGTTGGCCGGCACAAACTATGGGCTGTTTAGTTCCAAGTTAATTTATTTTTTAATCTTATTATTATTTAATGTTCTGTCTGACGACAGGTCCATATGAACAGGATCCTTCCATCCTTTTCTCGGACTGGGACCTGTTCATATACGTTCTTGGCAGATGATCCAGAAGTGGTTTGCCATTGCCTTCTTCTGTGTGTGAATGGAGTAATTGTTGGGATGCCACGGAGGAAAACTCCGTGTTGCCTAGACCACGGCCTTGCCCAACACAAGTTATAAATTCGGGCACCGCTGGGAATCGAACCCGAGACCCCAGGATCACAAGGCCAGCGTTCTAACCGCTAGACCACATATATATATATATATACATATTTATTTATATACCAACAGATTTATTTTCCGTAGGACAATAAATTATTTCTTAAGATATCTTACTGTATATTATGACATGTTTATAATATTGCTTAAGATACCTTTAACAAATCAATGCCATCAACATAAAAATATAATTAATTTACCTATTTTAATTGTAACCCTTCTTGAATGTCTTTTACGTTTACCAGAAACGATAAAAAATCATTGTTCTGACTCCCCTAGGGCGAAAGACCACAGTTTCAGGCATAAAATACAAAACTAGTTTAATTTTAAACGTTTAAACAACGAAACAATTGCGAAGTTCAGGGCGAATAGGATTTACAGATAATTCGAAATTAACAAATCAATTTGAAAGGTTGCCTGTTTTTGGATCCCTCATTTATAAAACTCGGTGATTTCTCATCTGTAACTCTGACGTAATTAGAATATAATCTGTCATAGGCTTACTCGCTGACCGACAATTAAATATCTCTGACTTCATTAGAAGGTATTTCAACTCTCATCTGTGGTTACCCTTATCGGTCCTTCATCGTACAGATTATAATTCGTTCAAATACGTAAAAAAAAATACTGCTATAAAATTTAATTTAACATGAATACTAGTAAAATACCTTAGCAATAATGAACATATCTTCTTCAGGAATTGATTTATGTATATTTATTAAAACATATGAAAATAAAATATTACTTATAATTCAAAGTTCCTTATGAAATATGAAATTTTAGGAAGACAGTAAAATGGAATTCAAAAAAACTACTTATTAGACACTAGAAATATTACGACAGTAGGCTACTTCCGGCCAGTTTTAAAATTATAAGATGACTACAAGCAACTATCGCAATAATACAGGATTCGACTGGAACACAGACCCTACAGAAATGACCATAAGCTTATTTATTAAGCACCAGATACCATTAGTATGTCAAGACTTCCAAAGGCCTTTCGTATTTCAGGCATTTATACGTCACTAAATAGGATACCAGGATTACGTATTTGTCGGAAAGGCTCTCTTAAGAAGAAATTACTGCACCACACTAAATTTTATACAAACGTACGGGGATTTTATTTTTTAAACTCTCCAATGTATATTTTAAAGTAATTCGAATTATGCAAATTTTATACTGCCACTGTATTTAGTTAACCCGAGATGTTGCCACTGAGGTAAGAATTGTATAGGAGGAGACACCAAACCATACTAGACTGATGACGTTTCTAAAGGCAGATTATATCATCAGTAAATAACGCTTAGAGCGAGTGTATAATAAAGTTCCCATGTCACTGCGTTTAAATAATAGTCCATATCACGTGACTACCAAAATGTAGCCCTGACAAAAACTGAACATCGTACGTAAACTTGCTACCAAATTCTCTCGCATACTAAGTAGGCTACTTAAATTTCTTACACGTCTCATATACAGTTACTAAGTAGCCAGTGAATGTACCTTTCCACCAAAACTATTTAACTCAGAAATTCCACTATAGAATGTTCTGGAACAGCTGATAGTCGAATGGGAGGATAATATCAAAATTGAGCTCGCAGAAAGAAATTCTGGAATGGATTCTTAGCGACAGGCTCTTCGTGTTTCATAAAAGATGGTAAACTTTGTGACTAGCTGACCGACTGTCATCTTTTTAAGGACTCTGCTTTATGGCGCTAACAAGTTCTTACATTGTTTAATTTTAACCGTCTAATCACAATAAAATATTTTATTAAATATTAAAATATTATTACTACAATTAACATTTAAT
>NW_019059624.1:363413-375952 GCF_000696155.1 Zootermopsis nevadensis
GGAGGCAGTATGACCTCTGAAACGTTGGTTAACATCGACCAGACTACACAGCGCAACAACCCAGAAGACAGAAATCTTCATACTCATCGCCCTGATGACGGAGGCAGTATGACCTCTGAAACATTGGTTAACATCGACCAGACTACACAGCGCAATAACCCAGAAGACAGAAATCGGGTATTAAAATGTTTCTTGCAACTGACGTAGTCATTCTAAAATGTCGGTATTTTAAAGACTTTAACTTCTGAAATATTTCTTGTACGCATAGCAAAGTCCCCGACCCCCTTCAGAAACTGATACTGGCTTATCTGGTCAGGAAATTTATCGACTTTTATGGAACCAACAGGTTCACCTATCTTAAGCCAGCTGAATACATTCTGCCCATGAAGTGTATTTACGATTACTTCATTAATCTGCGTTAACTAGCTAATCTATGTAACGGTGAAGAGTTGTGTTTTCTTTGCGGTACGGGCCGAATTCTGAAGTTTCAGCAGAAGAAACGTAAATTTAATTAACCCTCCCTCCCCCCACACTTTGTCTCTCTTCCTCCGGCTTCAAAGAGTTAAGATAGTAACATAATTAAACTTGTTTCTCGTTCGTCCCAACTACGACCATGACTGAACTCCAATTTCCTGGCTGAAATTTTCAAAGCATTTCTCTTATCTCCCAGCACCGATCAACTCGACTTCCTTAATTTTATCGTCGTAATAATATCTTACGCGACGTAAACATCTAAGTAACAAAATCAAGTACGCTTAAATACTTAATCCGAATTAAACATCTGTTTCATCATTAAACACATCAATATTAGCCTAATAGACACTGAAATTCTTTTTAAATAATCCCCTTGTACTTTGGGGTATTACGCGACACAGCCGGATCCAGCGGCTAATGTTTTTAATAAACATCCCTAATTACCCACACACATCTTAAACCCCCATAACCTGCACAATATAAGAGGGACGTAGTTTACATTAAGGTACATCACGAAGGACTGCGCCCCGACCGGCCTAAACAACCAATGAAACGCGCATTAGGACTAATGTGTACAGTCACACACAAAACGCAGCCTTTGAACGTGTGATAAAAACAATAAAACCCACCAAGATGAATGAAGATGGCGGTCTTCTGGGTTATAACGCCGTGTAGTCTGGTACAATTTTAACAACGTTTCAGAGGTCTCTTCTGCCTCCATCATCAGGGCGATCGTCGGTAAACTTATATCAGATTACACGTCGCTACAACCCAGAAGAAAGCCATCTTCTTACTCACCACCGAGAAAACCTCAGATCCTACTTAAAAGCTTCCTCAAGTTTCAGAATTTGGCTAATTCAAAAAAGATAATGCAAGCCTGGAGTCCTAACCGCGAAAGAAAGATGGACAATACACGTGTGGGGTTCAAATTCCAGTGGTAACTATATATACCACCTAATTTAACATTCACTAACTTCATTTTTCACTATAAACAGCGATTATTTCCTTAAACAGCGTTAACCAGTCGATCTTTGTAATGGTGAAGTTTAGTGTTTTCTTCGCGGTACGGACTGAGTTCTTACGTATTATTTATACGAGCTTCGACTTCAAAGGATTAACCAGTTGATCTTTGTAATGGTGAAGTGTTGTGTTTTCTTTGAGGTACGGACTGAATTCTTTAAATAATATTTAGACGAGCCTCGGCTTTTGAGGTTTAACATCGTAGCAAAATCATGCCGTCTGCAAGTTCACAGTGGTTCAGCGCCGCAGACAAACCAGAGTTACTGCATTTCTAGTAATACTGTAGTTACTTAGGTAACAACAAGTTAGCCTTAATTATTACTGTGATGTAACGACCACAGTTGTTAGCTGAGCTGAGGCTTCCGGAAATGTAGTAGCTAGACGTGGCCAGACGTACATGAATACAGACATTTTGAACGTATCTTCAGTAATGATCTCTATCGTTTATTATTCAAAGTCTCGCGTTCCACATCTAATTAGTAAAAGGGAAGAGATGAAGAGTGTAAAATGATTCGGACAAAACGTTTGTAGACTAAGTATCACAAAGGATAAAGCGAAACGTCTCCGAGAAGCCAGTAAACGGATTACACGTAAAAATAAATTCTGTCCTAAGTTATACAAATATTTTATTATTATTAGTGTTCTGTCTGACGACAGGTCCATATGAACAGGATCCTTCCATCCTTTTCTCGGACTGGGACCTGTTCATATACGTTCTTGGCAGATGATCCAGAAGTGGTTTGCCATTGCCTTCTTCTGTGTGTGAATGGAGTAATTGTTGGGATGCCACGGAGGAAAACTCCGTGTTGCCTAGACCACGGCCTTGCCCAACACAAGTTATAAATTCGGGCACCGCCGGGAATCTAACCCGAGACCCCAGGATTACAAGGCCAGCGTTCTAACCGCTAGACCACCGTGGCTTCTATATAAATATTACACGAACACAAATCAACGGGAATGTTTAACACTTAATAATATTTAAAAAAAAAAACGCAAAATGTTTTGGAACCAACCTAACAGACGCAGGCTCAAAGGAGATTTATTTTAAAATTACGCAAATAATAAATTTGGACAAATACCTGTTAATCAGCCACGAAAGCAAACTTAAACTTTGCCATAAGTCCTACAATTACTTGAAGGGCAACCTTGGCTTATGACAGCAATTACTTTACGTGTTACGCCATCACTCCGCCACTCGACCGTCTTTTATTTGACTCTCGTGCCATCGTCGTCTCCTTCCTGCCCACCGCCTGTCTGCTCGTCCCGCATCCGCCATCTTTAACTCCGCGTCAGATCCCCCCATTACCCTTAATAGTCGCAACCAATCGCAATACGCATGCGCAAGACAGCAGCCAATCCAAGAGCTCCATTCTCGATGTCGGTCCAGTCATCATTGCCGCTGTAATAAACGTTATAACGGAAAGCCAAGTTGTGACTCCATTCTTCTGATATTCTTCAAAAGAAGATCACGGGGAAATTTTAAAAAGACGGAGTGAGCATTGGTTACTGGCCGGCGTACAGTCTCAACGAGAATTATTGAAACTCTGCAAACCGGAGAGAGAAAATAAGGCATGGAATTTCCCCTTTCGCGAAGTTTCAAAGCGCCAAACCAACTCCATCCTTAATCAGACACTGACAATCGTGTATTCTACGTCATTTATGGAACACCGACGCCTAATAAGGTCTTCTGAAGCTGCACTGGACCCTACCCCGAATAAAATCCAGTTCGCAGTCCCACGTCCTACTTATTTAAGGACAATTTCCATAAATCTTTTAAGTACCTCATTCCTTGAAGGTTTTTCGGCTAAAATTTTAACCCTGCCAGTTAGAATTACTCACGTTCTCAAAATTCGCGTGCTACATTCCTCGCCCATCTCACCCTTCTTAAATACGTTCGGCCATTAAATGATTTCATCAACACTGACAGTAGCAACAAGCAGGTACCGCATGATAATCAGTCTAAAGTCAATAGAAATTCTAATATCCCTCGGAAGAACAATAATGCTAACATGGCGGTCTTAATATATATTAAGCCTGCTTTACGACCAACAAGTTAGGACATTGAGTTTCCAGTCTGTGGGTGTTAATTTCTGATTTTTTGGTATATAACCAGGATATTCAGTTCCTAACCTAAGCAAAACACGGCGTATCACCATTACAAATATCGATTTCTTGGTGTTATCAGGAATCGAACTGCGGCTGTCTAGACCATATCCCAGTCACTACACCGACTTAAATACCAGTCTCAATAATTCTGCAGAAAAAAAATACGTAAATTTTCAACAACAAATCATCTTTTTGATTTGTCCACATTCGTCTTCTGCGTTGTAACACGGTACATACCACATTATCGGAGGAACATACTGCTTCCACCTTCAGGGATGAAGATCAACATCGACATCTTCAACTCTTTGAGAAGCTAAAATCTTCTTTTTATGTTATTGTATGTTCCAGTTCCTTCTAGACGCAAGTAACCTCGAAGCGGGACTAGGTCTATTAATAATAGGCAAATGTTGGTTGAATACTTTTTCGCATTTGTTGTTAAGGGATTTTAAGCTGTTGACGTAACAGTTGCCATGGTGATGCTGTTAAGTGCCACGTGTTTTGTAAGATAAAATTATAAAAAAAAAAAGAAAAATAATCCGGGCTCATTTTTCTTTACACGGTCACGTGAACTGCCTTCTCCTTATTCTTCCAGTGGGTCCTGGGAACATGGCGCTAGTCGACAAAGATGGGAAGAAGAAACACACGAGGCCGACATTTAGCGGGCAGCAAATATTCGCGCTGGAGAAGACATTCGAACAAACCAAGTACCTCGCTGGACCTGAAAGGGCAAAGCTTGCCTACGCGCTGGGCATGACTGAGTCACAAGTCAAGGTAAGTTTCAACAACGAATGTTCATCTTCTTACGTCACACATTTTGTAGCAAAGATTACAGGACTGGGTGTTAAAAAAAAATCTACTTAAAGACATTTAAAATTTAGCATTTAACACACAAAATACCTTCGCTTATTTCCATTTTCCTATTCGTTTTTCCCCCCCTTTTGAAGAAAACTTCTGTAGAGATGAACAGGGCATGTAGATCGAGTTGATCAAACCAAACAAAATTCTCATCAGATAACTTCATCACATGAGACAACACGAGATGCCACATCCTAAACGTGAAGACAATATTAAAATTAAGTTTAATCAGGTTATTAATATATGAATTAAATACAGTAACTGGTTCTACATCAGACGAATCGGCGGGCTTCTGTGACCAATCCAATTCATTACTGACTGGACAGAACGTCCGGGTTGGAGGTTTACTTTGAAATAAAACACTACATTTTTACTACTCGGAACTAAGTCAATATTGTGATTCAATCATTAACTTTACAGTTTAATACTGCGTCGTTAAATATCCTAGAAACCAGATAACATGGAATTTGTTCCACGGCTAGGGAGTTTGCTAACCTGCCAGTGAAAACAAACTGACAGGCTTAAGTTACGTGAAATTGGGCGTTTTGACGAGAAATGCGAACAAACGAGGGCTCGAAAACCGAGCGGAAAAGTACCTTTGACGAAAACAGACAACTTTCTTTCGCTATTAAATACATAGGTCGAACAATAATATAGACCGTAAAGCTGTTCAGACATCTCCATCTGCTGTAGAGATTAAGAATATGTGGAGTTTGCACTCTGCTCCCCAATACGTCTTTATGGTGTGATCGGCTCCTACCCTGACCAGCTTGTGCATATTTAGTGCGGGGGAGGGGGAGAATGAGGGGTCAGAACAAACTGCACTTTAATTAGTCGGGAGTAACACGAAGGGGCCTGTTTCTGAATAAAGTGTTTACGGGATACGGTAGTTCACATAAGCAGCGTCACTTTCCATACTTCCGCCTTGGACCCCATCTTCGTGATTTCCTATTTTAACTACAGACAATAAAAACGCTAATAGACGTTTTCGCTGTACGCTGAGCCACACGATTACGCTTAGAACAATCGAAATAAGGAAACGAAAGATAGGACGATTAATGGACAATTAACTGGAAAGAACAGTGAAAACACTTCACTTTACAGTTACAAAGATCAACTGGTTAACCCTTTGAAGCCGAAGCTCGTCTAAAAAATATTACAGAATTCAGTCCGTACCGCAAAGTAAACACTTCACTTCACCATTACAAATATCAACTGGTTAACCCTTTGAAGCCGAAGCTCGTCTAAAAAATATTACAGAATTCAGTCCGTACCGCAAAGTAAACACTTCACTTCACCATTACAAATATCAACTGGTTAACCCTTTGAAGCCGAAGCTCGTCTAAAAAATATTACAGAATTCAGTCCGTACCGCAAAGTAAACACTTCACTTCACCATTACTAAGATCAACTATTTAACGCTGTTTAAGGAAATAATCGCTGTTTATTGTGAGAATGCAGGTGGGACATATAGTTACCACGGAAGATATCCATTAAAAGGCCATTTATTAAACGTGATTACCATTTAAAACAGCCTCGATCAACGGATTGTTAAGTTGAAAACATGGCCGTGTTTACACAACGAAGTAATCTATTTTAAATCAAATCTGTATAATAATAGTCTATCATATTATAAGACAATTGCGTCATCTCAATCAAAACCACTCTAAAATATATTTTTGTGCAAACAGAAAGTTATATTTGTTTCATTACCACGGGCTCGACTTCATTTTGAACAAAGTCGTATTCAAAGGGCCATGGTAATCCACCGCCTTCCTTACGCGGCCGAACTCGTTCCGACTACAGCAAAACCTAACCTCACTCTACACCGTCTTTTCATATGTAAATTGTTATGGAGCTGTTTAAAGCCAGACCGGGCCTTTTAACCCACCCAATTGCTTCGTGCCTTGATTAGATTCAGTACGCTGAAGTTAAAGGGGGTGAGGTGGGGGTGGAAGGGGGGGAGATAACGGAGAGATTTTTGCGTTGAACATCATTTCAGAATGAGTATTATAAAAGAGAGAAAAGAAATATATGGGAAAGAAAATAAGAGATTTAAAAATAGTAAAATGCATCGTGGTATTACTAAGTTAAAGGGATACTTGGTTACCCTTTCCACGCCATCCTGACTCCCTAAGGGACCTACGAATTTCTGCCAACTTAAAACACACCTAAATTTATACTACCGAACATTCGAGTATGATAAATGCCACAAGAGTTATTTAGGTCTGACCGAGAAGTACAAATTCCTTTAAATAAACCATTTTTTTAATTTTTGGTTTGTATTTATTGCGGGACAAGCCACGGTGGTCTAGCGGTTAGAACGCTGGCCTTGTAATCCTGGGGGGGGGGGGGGGGGGGCGCGGGGGGGGAATAATAATAAGATGAGGTGGTCTAGGCAACACGGAGTTTTCCTCCGGGGGCTTCCCCGGTTTCTCTGTGGCATCCCAACAATTACTCCATTTACACACAGAAGAAGGCAATGGCAAACCGCTTCTGGATCATCTGCCAAGAACGTATATGAACAGGTCCCAGTCCGAGAAAAGGATGGAAGGATCCTGTTCATATGGACCTGTCGTCAGACAGAACACTAAATAAATAAATAATTTATGGCGGTATTTTTTATTAAGGATGCTGTCAGTAACACAGGATAATACAGAGTCAAATAATACTAAGATTAATAAAATATATAAAGGCAAGGATTTGAAAGGAAACAAATGTTCCCTAGTTTACAGAAGTTGTTATTCCACAATTCATCTTGAGGAATTGAAGGGAACTAATATTATTATAAGAAAATGAAATTTTCGAAAAACCATGACAACCAGTGCCGGACGAGATTAAGTATCTAAGTGATCATTTCAGTTATTTTAAAACCTAGCAACGACATTCAAACTATGAATGTCAAATATTTATTAAATTTATATAAATAAGCAATGTTAATTACTTGGTTCGGTGGTGATCATTTGCTATTATGGGGTTGTGGGTTATATGACATAAGAATTATAACCGTTCCCATGGTAACTATGTGATGGACATAAAATCGAATTATATTCTCTGATCAGGCAGAGATAAGTAATAACAATAACTTATTTGTTACATGAAATTACTTAATTGTAATTGTTATAAGCTGCTCTGTAGAAACAATTCATTCAAACAGAAGAATTTCTATACGACGCACCAAAACAGATGTTTGCGTTTCAACACTTCGCGTATTGAATAATTAAATAAAAGTTAAGTCAACGATTTTAACTGGCATACGCTCTGTCAATACAAATTCGCTTTTAAGCGGTAATTTAGAAGTTCCCGTCATTATTGAAGGGCAACTTTGTAGTTATTTTATTTATTTAGTGTTCTGTCTGACGACAGGTCCATATGAACAGGATCCTTCCATCCTTTTCTCGGACTGGGACCTGTTCATATACGTTCTTGGCAGATGATCCAGAAGTGGTTTGCCATTGCCTTCTTCTGTGTGTGAATGGAGTAATTGTTGGGATGCCACGGAGGAAAACTCCGTGTTGCCTAGACCACGGCCTTGCCCAACACAAGTTATCAATTCGGGCACCGCCGGGAATCGAACCCGAGACCCCAGGATTAACTTTGTAGTATCTTGATACTAAATCTAAAATTTCTTCACGATGGTGAAGATTCAATTGAATAAAAATTTTCTTGGATATTATCCATCGTCTAGTAAATATAAAAAACGTAAAAACGACGTTTCGGAGATGGGACTCTATCTCCGTCTTCAGGTTCCTACACAGTTGGGCCCACTAGATAGAGCTAATCCCTATCTCCGGTCCGGAGATAGGGATTACTAGACGATAGATAATATCCACGGAAATTTTTATTCAATTATCTTGATACTCTCAATTTGAACAACAATAAGGAAGCCAAGTCCTGCCAATATTATAACAGAAAATAAAACGAATGCCATTGTTGTGTGACGCTCCTAATTCTTCCTTTGTCGTCTGCGAACGCGGGCCGCCTCGCCATATTTACATTTTTATTGAAACTCAGCGGGGATTTGCATGTAAGCCGTTCCACCGCGCTGATGCAGGAGACACAAAAACTACAAGACAATTCTTGCGGCATTATGACATAGAAGAGAAAATAGTAGGTGCGTTCAGCCCCTGGCTGAAGCTTCTTTTCCTGTCGAAATGGATGACCACTTCTTCAATTACTCTTTCCAAAGCTTTCTTATTCTCCCCTTCTCTTACCTTTATCAGATCTATTCTAATTTATCTTAATTTCCTCTCTCCGGCTGTCCTAATTCTATTATCTTTATTTTTGTTTCAAAATAATATCTGAAATTATGAACCCTTAAGACATTTATTAACCACCACGGTGGTCTAGAGGTTTGAACGCTGGCCTTGTAATCCTGGGGTCTCGGGTTCGATTCCCGGCGGTGCCCGAATTTATAACTTGTGTTGGGCGAGGCCGTGGTCTAGGCAACACGGAGTTTTCCTCCGTGGCATCCCAACAATTACTCCATTCACACACAGAAGAAGGCAATGGCAAACCACTTCTGGATCATCTGCCAAAAACGTATATGAACAGGTCCCAGTCCGAGAAAAGGATGGAAGGATCCTGTTCATATGGACCTATCGTCAGACATAACACTAATAATAAAATAATAAGACATTTATTACGACTCCATGGGGGGTAAGGTTTTCAAAATGAGGATAAATTAATATGACTGTTCGCCTAGCTCTACGCTTAAACAATTTTAAGGTCACTTAAGCAAAAAACCCAAATCATGACGCAATACGAATTCTGAAATCTTTAACTTATCGGCTGAGTTTTTTTTTTTTTTAATGATGAAAGCCAAACACATTCAAGTCCAGTTTTACTTTTTGGTAGCGAATAAGGTTTCTTATGAAGTGCTGACAGCCACTCGATCGAACAAGTTTAATCTTCCAATTAGAACGTAAGTTATTATTATTATTATTTTTTTAAAAAAAAATCCTTGGTTACAGGCGTCCCAAAATTACGGTCCGCGGGGCAGAGAAAATGCTTCAAAACTCTTACTTTCGCCCTTTCAAGTTAATTAAAGCGAAATATACGAGGTGTGTGACGTCCTGTGTGTCGAGTCGTCGACGACGAACCGAACGCAATGTGCGATTTTCATGTGCGCGTACCTTCAAAAAATGAAAATCGAATATGTCGACCACGTAAAAAGGACCAAGTCCTCGACAGGATATACGCTCTCTATGTTTCATTTTCCCTACTTTTTATTTTATATTTTTTTATTCCTTCATTCCGTCCCCTCGCCCCGCTATGACACGCTGCAGGCTTTATTCAATTATCTGCCTAATCCTCCAATTATAACGACAGAAGAGAGGAGAGAGAGAGAGAGAGAGAGAGAGAAGTCCGTCCGTCTACCGACAGATGGCAGCACCAAACAAGTGACTGACGAAACTCGGGGATGTTGTTGTCATAGCAACGCCCCCGTGGTGGAGATGCTGACGGCAGAGGGTGGAATAATTCATAAAGCTGGAATAACCCTCGTGTTTACAAGGGCGCAAGTGGTCGCATCGGATCGCTACCGCGCGCCGCCAAGACGGGACGACGAACTGAATTAGCGATATGAATGTCCTGAGTCCTCTAGAATTTATAGATTCTTTCCAGGAAGCGTGTCCTGTACCCGGAACAAATGTCCTCCTCCCTAGGATGAACTGACAAGATGGCGTACTTGGCTTGTAAGATTCTACGCTCCTAAGTTTCGGTACTGAGGACGACAAAACACGAAAATTATGCCACTGACAACGTGGAACCTCGACCGATATTGTTATGATGTGGTCTGCCTGTCTTCAAAAAGAAATCTCGCTCATGACAAACAATGTTATCAGATTAAAGACCTGTTTCTCGATTTTCAATCTGAACATTCTTGTTCTCGCTGGCTGCTATGTGCAATGTTTGTACGATTCTTAGTACACTGTACATATGGGAAGGTCTCGGCCGAATTATAGGAACAGAATTGAATGAATACGAACCAAAAATTTAATCCTTTTCCCCCCATTTATAAATTAAAAGATTTTTCTCACAGTACAGGTAACCTAATATTATATTTAACTTAAATTCTAGCAAGAAGAGTTTTTAAAGACAGAATACCTCAGAGGGGAATTCTGTTCCAGAGCCTATTATTGGCAAAGTATTTATATATTTAGTGTTCTGTGTGACGACAGGTCCATATGAACAGGATCCTTCCATCCTTTTCTCGGACTGGGACCTGTTCATATACGTTCTTGGCAGATGATCCAGAAGTGGGTTGCCATTGCCTTCTTCTGTGTGTGAAGGGAGTAATTGTTGGGATGCCACGGAGAAACCGGAGAAGCCCCCGGAGGAAAACTCCATATTCATGCAAGATAAATGCTTAAATTTATAAAGAATATTTTTGAAGCTAATTACTCGGTACTCGTCTCATCTCTGGCTCTACAACCCAGTGTGGGTCTTGGCCGCCTTTTATAGAGGTTAACTTTATTTCTTTAGATATTTGGTAGCCCCCTTGGACGAGTGATCAGCCCTTCGCATGGCCTCTACCTGTACACAGGACAGCACAACACAAAAACACGCGGACAAAAATCCATGCCTTGAGTGAGATTCGAACCCACGGTCCCAAGCCTGAGACAGCGCGGCCAATGTGACCGACAGATAATACTATTTATTTATTTATTTAGTGTTCTGTCTGATGACAGGTCCATATGAACAGGATCCTTCCATTCTTTTCTCGGACTGGGACCTGTTCATATACGTTCTTGGCAGATGATCCAGAAGTGGTTTGCCATTGCCTTCTTCTGTGTGTGAATGGAGTAATTGTTGGGATGTCACGGAGGAAAACTCCGTGTTGCCTAGACCACGGCCTTGCCCAACACAAGTTATAAATTCGGGCACCGCCGGTAATCGAACCCGAGACCCCCATGATTACAAGGCCAGCGTTCTAACCGCTAGACCACCGAGGCAATTGGCAAAGTATAGGCCTATTTATAAAGAATTTCTAAAATGTGTTCTGCCAATACCTCTATTAATAAGCACGATGCCTTTCAACTGCTAAAACACAAAATACTTATACGATATAAATCCACTTAATTCTCAAATGCGTACGTTACAAGCATTTAACTTGATTAAATAGAAGTTTCGTTTACTGATCCCTCATTCAAGGACGACACGTCAAAATGTCAAATGTTACAACAATAAGGAATGATTGGCATTTCCATTGTTGAGTTTGCATTGCTACCAAGTTTTGAGCCCATCTGGCGTCTGATGTGCTTTTAGCTTCTCGTTTGGAGAACAACAATGGTGTCTAGTGCACAGGATCACAATAGGAGATTAGTTTCGCCTTGCTAACACCGGAACAAAGCAGGCGATAGACCACGCATAAGGCTTAATATATAGATGGGGTAAATGAAATGGAGGGGAGAAACCCTTTTCAATAAGCTTACATGTGGTTACAAGTTGGTATAATTCATACCGAAATTGGAGTTTAACTTAAGTGAAGATTTTTATCTAGAACGTGCTTTAATCTAATTACATGTCACTATAAACGACTAGTACCTCATTCAAAACCATTGGCTGTACGAAGGCAATCAAATACCTAGACCACATGAAGCCAAATGTTTTATAGATCTTTATTCAAATCCACGGTCAAGGAAACGAGTAATATTTACTCAAAAATATTGTACACTTCTTGTTCTGAGAGTGTCTGATGTTTGTTATATGAGTGAACAAGTAGCCTATATTGTCGTGCCATCTATTAATATTCGAGCTTTATAATGCATTAACTGAGAAAACTCACGAAACGTCTCAGATAAGGCGTTTGATCTCTGAATTTAGTTTGAAGACAACGGCGTGTTTTAAATAGTGACATTACCGTAGATCCATTTGAATTATTACGAATGTATTATTATTACCAATAATTTAATTGAAATTGGTGTTATGACAACAAAGCTTTGGGCATAAATAGTTAATTAATTCCACGGAGTTTTCCTCCGTGGCATCCCAACAATTACTCCATTCACACACAGAAGAAGGCAATGGCAAACCACTTCTGGATCATCTGCCAAGAACGTATATGAACAGGTCCCAATCCG
>NW_019059624.1:385153-401653 GCF_000696155.1 Zootermopsis nevadensis
AGCAGAGGGAGGCTGAAAACAGACTCGCGTTGTTCAAGTGGATGTTTATCAGGAAAAAAATGTGCTGTTAGCTGTGTTTTCCACTCTAAATTTTAACACGACATTAATTCTAGAATTTTAAAATATACACGTCCGCTTAAAAATTAACACAAAAACATTAGAAAACATTAGTACAGACAAACTCTATCTGATAGCCAATGAGCAAACTGTTTTTTTTTGTTATTTTTTTTTTACTAATACTGATAAGATTTTATCAAATCTAAAACTTCTTGACGATGGTGAAGAGTCAATTGAATAAAAATTTCCTTGGATATTATCCATCGTCTAGTAAAATATAAAATATAAAACGTAAAACGACGTTTCGGAGATGGGACTCTATCTCCGTCTTCAGGTTCCTCCGGTCCGGAGATAGGGATTAGCTCTATCTAGTGGGCCCAACTGTGTAGGAACCTGAAGACGGAGATAAGTCCCATCTCCGAAACGTCGTTTTACGTTTTATATTTTACTAGACGATGGATAATATCCAAGGAAATTTTTATTCAATTAACTGATCATGTTGTAATCGAGCTGGCAGTGAAAATTTAGTTAACCAACAATTAGGTTACAAAGAACAAACTATCGATTCAATGGACAGTAAGAAAGTTTCCCTCACCGAGGTAATATTATTTCATAAACAATACAAATGACACACGGAACCTGAAGACGGAGATAGAGTCCCATCTCCGAAACGTCGTTTTTACGTTTTTTATATTTACTAGACGATGGATAATATCCAAGGAAATTTTTATTCAATTAACTGATCATGTTGTAATCGAGCTGGCAGTGAAAATTTAGTTAACCAACAATTAGGTTACAAAGAACAAACTATCGATTCAATGGACAGTAAGAAAGTTTCCCTCACCGAGGTAATATTATTTCATAAACAATATAAATGACACACAGGAAAAAATAAATAATCAAAACAAAAAAGCAGCGCTTGGCACAAACCCAACACTGAAAACAAAATGGTAGTACCTGTAACTTCATTAATGTTCTGGAGTTTTTTGTATCGCGCAGTGTATTTTGGGTTTACATTCGAGCTGACAAACATGTCACTACATGAGCAACCCTGCATTCGAATCGCACTTAATTTGAACGGAAATATTCGGATGCAGGACACGCTCAATTGAAATTGGATAGAGTCCTCTGTCAAAAGTGAGGTTATGTCTGAAATTTAACATAGTTAAAATTTCCAACTCCAAATATGAGTAACTGAAGGAATGTTAATTCTACAATGACAATTACGTAGGGCCTACAGAGTAACAATAATTTTAATTACAGGCGAAATCAATGTCACTATTAAAGCTGTCTTTATTCATATTACCTTATTACACTAAGCATCAAACACAAGCCCTAACCGGGTGTCCCAAAAACACGTGTCTTTTTCTAACAGCCTCGTAATGAATAAAATTAGTAATTTACTCTGTTGCTTAAATGACTAATTCCACGTGACTGAAAAGATGAAGGTTTCGAGTTAAGACATTCCCTGTCCAAATATAGTAACCCGAGAAAGGCTGAAGGGATTTTAGTGAGATGTGACATTTGGGAATGTTTCTAAAATGTTGGTTAAAATCTGACTAACACTTTATACGACGACCTACGTGCATTTCTGTTTCCAGAAAGGACTCGGTGGGAGCCTCCCATATGCTCGTACATTGGCGGATATTATTAAAAATGGATCCCAACGTAATAGGGTGAGAAGGTTGGGACTGATTCGTGTGGCTTGGGTTAAGGACGGGTGGTGAGATCTTCTGAACACAACAATAAAATTTCGGTTTTCATAAAAAATGGAAAATTTTGTGATTAGCTGAGTGACTATTTATTCATTAGGTTTTCAAGAAGGTCCTTGCACCATTGAGGTAGTTTTAGAGTCTTTTGAACTCTACTATAGATTTACATTTCATTGCTTTACGTAACTATTAATATTTATATTTATCGCTACAGTAAAGAAGTTGAACATTTTTTAAACAAGGGGCCCAAAAGTTTTAATTTTTGTACAAAGTTTGCATAAATTGTAATCACGGGTTCAGGGATCATACCTGTTCAATCACACAGACCTAAATGAAATTTATTTATAACCACAGAGATAATAGACTAAATACATTAAATTGTTAAGATCTGGGTACTCAACGTTTTTCGTTATCAAAAACAGTCGATAGTGCATACATGCGTAATATATTTCCCCCAAAATTTTACGAACGAAAAACAATTTGGAGTATTATTTTTTTTGTTTGATATATATATGTGTGTGGAAGTTAAGTTCGTGTACAATCACGATTAAAAATAAACAATCCATCAATTTAACGACATCTGAATGTTTATTGCAATTGGAAAATGTCAAGTGTAATTTTATAATCTCGTTCGTAGCGGGTGGCGCGGCCTGCAGAGATTTGAACGTACTATAAAACAAAACTGCATCACAGTGCGTCACCGGAAATGAATTATTGAAGGCTGCGATGTATCGAATGGTGAGGGGGGGGGGAGTGGGAGGGGACCGGGAATTATTAATTGTTTCTGCATTCAAAACACAGCACGTTGATACACCCGATCACCGTTATGCCTGAGTATTAATTGAAAATTTATCGAAGTTTCAACGTCAAAAAGTGTCAGATTCATCATGATTGCTTTTCCTGTTTTCCTCTGTCTTTTTAATAAATAAATCTATATCAAACAAACAAACAAATGAATGCGGTGAATCCAGTAGAACACAAATCCGTCTCTGATTCCAAACTGGACGGCATTTAGGAAAATAGACAGACGGATAAACTAACTATGGCAATTAATCACGCTTTAGATTTGGCTATGAGAAACTGAGCCTCCAAAATAATTCCACGAACAAATCAAAATTGGAGCTACCGAAATAATAATTTTCTGGATGAATTAAAATGTCTCGATCCCTGTTCATTTTTCTATATTTCACAGGATCAAGTGCCTGGATATCCAATTTGGAATAGACCAGTAGTAACACAATTATTTTAACCGCAATTTCAATTGTAAGCTTCCATTCCGAATTCGTACTCACATTTTTTTAAAACTAAACAATGACAACCAGACAACAACAATTCCTCAAATAAATTACATTTTTATACATTTCTCATACCGCCACGGTTAGAATCCTGGGGGGTCTCGGGTTCGATTCACCGGCGGTGCCCGAATTTATAACTTGTGGTAGGCAAGGCCGTGGTCTAGGCAACACGGAGTTTTCCTCCGTGACATCCCAACAATTACTCCATTCACACACAGAAGAAGGCAATGGCAAACCACTTCTGGATCATCTGCCAAGAACGTATATGAACAGGTCCCAGTCCGAGAAAAGGATGGAAGGATCCTGTTCATATGGATCTGTCGTCAGACAGAACACTAAATAAATAAATAATAACATTTCTCATCTATCCCAAAACACATTGTTGAAGAGGCACGCAGTACATTGTTGGCAACTTTGCAACACGAATTTGTGTTCCTTCAATTGTTAAATTAATTCGCTAAAGATATTCAAAGATAACCACGGTGAAAAATTAGAGGACAACAATACCCACCCTGTAAACTATTTTAAAACGTGAAAGGATTAATTTACTGCGTGCCCCTATGAAGAAAGGGCGTATCACTTCGATCTGTTCGTAATATTGATAAAGGAAATTTACAGCAAACTCTGTAGCCAAGAGGACCTTATTGATGATGAAAAATTTCTGCTGGCTAAAGCTGATACGGAAGTCTTGCAATAAACCCAAAACACAAGAGAAAACTTCTCTGATTCGTTTCTCTGTTATTCTTTATTAAATAATATCGTAGAACAGCGTAACAGACACAATAGATTACACTTTCGAGTTTTATTTTCTTCATTCTTCCAGTGTTGACGTACGGCTCGCGGAATTATTGGCGGTTCTGTGTGAAACAGGCCTACATCTGGCAAATCACGCTTTATTAATCTGAATCGCCCTGCAAAACTTTATCATTGGTTGTGGATCAAACACTGATGTATGTTACCAAATCGTGGATCGCGATACTCAGCTGGCTCGAGTAGAAAAAATTACTTTAACAATCGTTTAACAAACGTGCTTCGTTTGATTCTCAGTTTAAACAGCGATTACTTCCTTAAACAGCGTTAACCAGTTGATCTTTGTAATGGTGAAGTGTGGTGTTTTCTTCGCGGTACGGACTGAATTCTTAAATATTAATCAGACGAACTATGATTCTCAGAATAAACAGCGATTATTTCTTTAAACAGCGTTAACCAGTTGATCTTTGTAATGGTGAAGTGTAGTGTTTTCTTCGTGGTACGGACCGAATTCTTACGTAATATTTAAACGAACTTCGGCTTCAAAGGATTAACCAGTTGATCTTTTTAATGGTGAAGTGTAGTGTTTTCTTCGCGGTACGGACTGAATTCTTTAAATAATATTTAGACGAGCTTCGGCTACAAAGGGTTAACTTGTGGGATGTAACGGGGAGAAGGGGTACACATAGAAAATTCTTGTGTGATATTTCAACCGATTATGAAACATCTAAAGTATTTATTTTCAATAATTAAATTCTGAAAACAGGCCAGAGAAGCAATTTAATATTTTAACGATGAAAACTACTGAACAACTTCATCAGGGCAGCCGCGAGACTTGAACCATTGACCTCCCGAATACAAAACATAGGAGAGAATCTCTCGCCGAGAAATTTGATGGTTATGAATCTTGTTTAAAAAGAGTGTAAAATGTTCATTTCCCGTGGCAGTAGAACAAACCCCCCTTTTTATATAAATAACACTGTATAAAAGCGATAAGCAGAGCAGACAAGCAAAAGATAAATTGTATTGTTTTCCATTTGCAGTGATGAAACTTTAACCCACAATTCCGACCCTCCCGATACACGAACGATAGTTTTTTTTGTTTTTTTTTAACTGTCACGATGGCGAGCTCGCAAATCCACACTTGGTGGCCGAGACTAACTAATGGCTGAGGAAATCTCAGGGCACGGCTTGGTAAACAAAACCAAATTTAATTTGACATAAAATCCGTCATATTGCCGGTTGTCATATATTAAGATACGACCTTATACCAGTATCATTACTCAGATTTTTTCTGTTTTCTGAACAGAAATGTTACCGTGCCTTTTCGATAGCCCAATGAGTGAATTTTTAAATACCGTTTCATGACGTAGTAGTTAAAAAATTTATTAGTAACACTTCGTTCAACTTAAAATGACCATATTTGTACAAAATACTAGCAGTGAGACAAGCTACAACTTTCACTTGTTTGCCTCGCGTACTCCCGCCAGATGCCACTAGTAAAAGTAGCCCAAGTTTCGCCCGTGGCTGTGGTAGAAAACAGAAACAAGGGGGTCGCTTTATGCGAACACAAGGTTTTAATGTAATAATTAATAACAGGTGCTATATTTCGCGTTCTGCTCGCCCTTTATTATTACGAAATGAAATGTTGGTTAACTTAAGCTCCGATGGCATCGCCTAGGAACGCTGCAACACGGGTAATCCCCTTGTTTCAAGGCGTCCAGATGCTGTGGCTTTCACGCGAGATGGCCCGATTTCAGTGGCGTGATGCAACCAAACGAGCGGCCGATTCATATCCTATCTTCTTCGCTAGAAGTTTGGTACGGGAGCAAAAATTCGTCTCTAACAGTGAAGGGATGTTTAAAGACAAAACGCTAAACATTTTTCATCTCGCAACGATAATGTCACAAAGCTGGGATTACACGATAAGGAACTTGGGTATTTGTTTAGTTAAAGCATTCTTATAGGTATAGTGAGGCGGAGAAGGCTTATATGGGCTGGGAATGAGGCAAGAAATGCACAGAGAATTTTTATGATAGGAAAAACACTTGAAAATGTCAATCCGGTAGCTGGAATATGATACAGAAGATAAATGCCAGGGGGACAGAGTGTAACGGTGTGTTGTGGATAGAACTGTCTAGGAATTTTAGACCCAGTAAACTGACAACACTATTTAATTATCTGTATTTATATAAACCTCTGTAGATCTACGTAATTTACGACATTTTTGTGTCGAAAATTCAATCACACTCACTTTCTCACCTGCACCTTCTGTTGAACATCTAAAAGAACTATTAACCCTTTGAAGCCAAAGCTGATCTTCACAGTATTTAAGAATCTAGTCCGTACCGCAAAGAAAACACCACACTTCACCATTAAAAACATCAATTGGTTAAACCTTTGAAGCCAAAGCTAGTCTAAATATTACGTAAGAATTCAATGCGTACCGCAAAGAAAACACAACACTTCACCATTACAAAGATCAACTTCTTAACGCTGTTCAGGGAACTAATCGCTGATTATTCTGAAAAATAAATAAATTAAAAGTGTGAACACATTCCGTGGGAAAATGAGGAATTATTCGATGTTAAAGCAGGTGGTACATATAAATACCATTCGACCAAGCTTAATATACTACGCAGTGAAGATGATAGGGTCTGTAACATGAGAGCCTCACTATCACATTATCATTTCCGAAGGTCCATTCTCACCCGGTCTCCACATTACAGCTTGTGGAACAAGTAAGCCATCCTCTCCGCCCCTCAATATTAACCCCTTTCCATCCCCCCGTCTCTATCCGAACCACATTTTGCAAGCATCGTTGCGACGCCTAATACCACTTCATTTAGACGATAAGGGACTACAGACCCCTGGTTCGGCGTCTGGGTGTGGGATGTAGAGGCGGTCTTTAGAGCAGCCAGCACTATCTCGCCCACCCCACCTTCTATTCCTTTCCCAACTCTCCGCTCCATGATTGATGAGCATTACATGCTGGCCTAAATACCATGTAATTTGCAAATACAACGCATAATTACACTTGATTACCAGCGCCCTCTATTCGGGACTCACTTTATGATAAAAGATAGAGGAAGGCGAGCGAGTGAGGCAGACTGGATGATTAAAGCCGCGGTGATGTACTGCAACTCTTACTAACTACCACGAACAAGAGAGAGAGAGATACTGCGCGCTCAGAAACTCTGCGAGGCTTCCTACCAACGTTCTTGCCCACTTAACTACTCTAAGATTCAAACAAGAAGGCGCCTGGCTGTTTGTTGCGCATTAGGAAGTATCGCGGTGGGTGTTAGTTAAACCGATCAACAACAGAAAGTATTCGTCCCGAGGCTCCATCAATCGTTGTTCAAAACTTACATAACTTTTAGGTGAAAATAAAATTTTCATCGAGACTTGGTTTTGAAGGATTTTTAATTGTTTTCAGTGACAGGCGAAGGAAGACGATGGAACACAATGTTGCATGTTTTGACGGTTGGCCTCAGGAGGGTCATGTTCTAGCGGAAGATCTGACAACGCCGCAAATTTTGTAAAATCTGTCTAAGCCGTCTTGTTTGAATGATACGTTAGTACCAGGAATCTGCACACGGACACATAATTTCGAGAGTTTTTGAGGTCTGCTGAGATTACTATTACAAATTAGTTTCTGTGAATAAATACGAGAGTCTAACCAAACGTGGAACCTTCAGTGACAACAAAGCTCAACAGCGAGTCATCTATCGGGAAATGAGTTAGTCACAATGACAGTCGGTGGGTTTCGAATTGCGCGGGACACCCTCGATTAATTCCAAACATCAGCAAAATTTCGTGAATCTTGAATGTGTAAAAAAATAAACTAATATGTTAATCGGAAGGTTTAACGGTAACCACCAGATTTAAGAACAAATTTTGGAAACTCGTTATGATTTTGTGTAGTTTTATCACTTTTAATCAGATTTCGAAACTGTAATAAAATTTTGGTAGCGAATGATGAAAATACGAAAGGAAACGTTCCCCGTTTGATTTCAACGGGTCTTTTCCCCCAGTAATTTTTTTTCCCCTTACGTGTTTCAGGTCTGGTTCCAGAATCGGCGGACAAAATGGCGGAAGAAGCATGCTGCAGAGATGGCGACGGCAAAACGTAAACAGGAAGAAGCCGAGGGGTTGGCAGACGGCGACGGATCAGACAGGGACGAGGACGACCTCGGTGTCAGAGGCAACGCCGCCAAACGGCTGAGACGGGAACTGCAGGAGGAAGAACTCGCCCGACAGTGAAAGGGACTTAAGAACTACTGACGGTGAACCCACACGCCACGAGTGACCACGTGATGTGATGTGATTCCCATAACCTGACATTAAAAGCCGGTGGAGTAAAAGACAATGAGACGCTGGCTTTTATCCTATCACCAATTTATAAATCCAGTCTAATGCAGCATGACACGGAAAAATATTGAAATCAGTATATTTATACAGGGTGTAACATTTAAAACGTATGCGAACAACAATCACGTACAACAGTACAGAAATTGTTTCTGAAGCAGGGCCACATCGTGTAACAGTATCTACGAGAGTCAAGGTCACCGTATTTGCTAGGCCGATGCTTACACCAGTTGCGTCGAAATCGTATGTGAAACATTCAGCAATACGTGTCCTGACGAGGAATAACCTAATGAAACAACGTAACACCGACCGGTAACAACACTTCGGGACACAGAAAGTGTTTGTCTGTGTACAAGCGAACATCGAGCGCCGATTTCAAGTAGTGCATCACTTACGAGTTACATACGCAACGATTAATCGGTTTTGTCGTTCTGTGCGTGAAGGGAGTGGCTATATTTATAGTAGTTAAACTTACGTTTTAATTAGAACACTCTGTATGTGAAAACGTGTCTACAGAATACTGAACTGTGGAATACATTGATCAGTGACGTAAAAACCGAGAGAATAAGAGACCGGTAGGCACTTATTCAACTATAAAAACAGAATGATAAATACAATTATGTTTCAAAGTGCATAATCTACTTCGGAGAAAGACTAACATCTGCGAGCATCTGCAAGGTGTCAATTTAAATTCGAGTACACAGGTAATGGATCTAGGAATCCAAACTTCGTAATTAACATGAGTTTCCAGTATCAAATGCCAGCTTAATCAGACGCAAATGTTAAACAAAAACAGACAGCAAATAGAAGACCTGAAGCAGATACTGGCAACGACGTAACTAAGATATTTATTACAATAAATAAAGACGGTTTTAAAACAAAACAAATTACTTTGCGTCCAAAGAATCACGAATAAGCAAAACACAAGAAAGTGACATATAATTTAGGTGTAACATTTGTTGTAACTTACAGTGAACAGTAATGTAGGATATTATAATTTATAAACATTAATCAGTTTATGACCAAGCTGCATGTAGGGGGACTAAAGATCTGTTTCAAGAATTGGTTACAATCGGCGTTCACTGATGAAGTTGAACGCAATTATTACTTATCTGCTGCAGGCTGCAACCTACATGACTCACGGCTAAGTGCTACGTGGTTTTCGCGATACGAGTCAAGCATTGCTCCATGAAAATAATTAAATCAATTTAGAACAGAGGTTCCAGCCGGGAGCCGGAAAATGACAGATGCGTTCAACTTTGTCAGCGAACGGAAAATAAAACTGCTCTGTGACTTTTGACGAAATGTAAACGAATAAAAAGCTAGTCACTGATAAGTAATCATTACGTTAGTCAAGTTAATTAATTCTTAATCCCTGAACGGAATTATTTATAGTAAAGGGAATTAGCGTACAGAATCGAGAAAACAGATCTCAAGTTAATAAAACTTCCCTACTGATAATTACAAAATAAGATAAAATATAATTCATACCGTTTTCGGGCGTTGGACCATAAATTATAAATCTTCAACGATCTTAATAAAGATTATTACACAAAATTGTGATATGACACTTACGACGATGAATATGTTTCGCTTGATGACGCATTTACTAAGTTTACCCGAAATATCACATGACTATCATGTGACGAAAAGACATATTAATATTTTAGCAAATCTGAAAACCCAACAGTAAGACAGTGTTCGATGATTCATTATCTGTTTATTTAACGACGAATTCACAACTGCATAGTTTATATAGTGTCAATAAGAGGATGACTGTTTATAGTGACTATGCGATGAATGTGAAAGAGGTCGTGGCCTACTTTAAGACATTACTATATAATTTCCCTTGAAAAACTGAGACAAACCACCAAAAGACTCAGTCAAGAATGCCAGTCCTTTAGAAGAGGTCGACTCCTTTATCTCCCACGTTCAGAGCATCAATTATGAATATCTCACCGCGACTTCCGGTGTAGACTATTTACGTTTTACTTTAAACGCTGTGTATACGATAAACAAACAGTGAGCAGTGGCGTTTTATATGAGGTTTAATCTTCGAAACAAAATCATACTTGTACTGGAAACAAGAAACACTTAAAAAGTTTATTTTATTTTTTATTTTATAAAGAAATATTGAATATTTGTTTATAAAAATTCTAATAATTTAAAAAGCGTATATTTACACTATAATACCACGTAGTAATGCCCTTATTTATAAGGTAATAGCATCCGAGTTGGTTAATAAATTTCCCGCAGTTTTTGGAACTCAAACGTTCATTACCGTGTCCACAAAATTCCGAAACTGGAGTCTAGTCTGAGCCAGATTAACCCAGTTAAAACCCTCCCACCCTACTTGCTTAAGGCCCATATCACATTAACCACCCATTTCGAGTAACCATTCTTTCTTTCTGGTTTTAGATCCAAAAATCTGTAAGCATTTATCTGATGACTAAACACTTTATTAACACATTCATTTGACAACAATATTATATTAATTTAGAATATGCTGAGCCCCTTAATGCAATTTTCACTACAGATATTTTAAAAAGTCGAGGAGTTTTTGACCAGCTGAATGACTATCAGCTTCTCAAGAAATCTAAGATAACATATACAGTAGACTGCTCAATAACAGTGAACCATGTACGAAGAAACTGTCTTTATTTCATTTTCCACAGGATTATTTGAAACTTAACGTATTTCACGCCATAATCGAGATACCTACAAAAACACGACCATTTTGCAAAGACAGATAGACATAAACACCTGTAGATCCAGCCAAATTATTTTAATATTTCCATGAATTCATAAAATTACGGTAGAAATTCAACTGACAGGCAACCCTCTGTACAGTGGAAGTTTCATGTGTGAAAAATTAGTGTTGTTCTGTTAAAATGGTGATCAGATAACTTGGATCTCAGTGGTAAATACCAATGAGCTATAAACCGGCTGTGACATGCAGTAACATGTCAGGACTCGATCACCAAAGCCACGTTTCCGCGCAGTCTGAGATAAGAAATCAGTCTCGACACTTTTTTGATCAGATCTCACGTATTGAGATATTCGACTATTTGCTTCCTAATTACTCTTCACCCTCTGGATACAAAACTCGTCTAAATAATATTTAAGAATTCAGTCCGTACCGCGTAGAAAACACGACACTTCACCATTACAAAGATCAACTGGTTAACCCTTTGAAGCCGAAGCTCGTATAAATATTACGTAAGAATTCAGTCCGTACCGCGAAGAAAACACTACACTTCACCATTACAAAGATCAACTTTAAACGATTGAAGACCTATAAAGAATAAGCAATTAGGTTACTCTGTATCGACGAAAGTCGAGTGCAAAGTTGTACGTAATCTGAGGTACTCACTCGGGCGTTGAATACGAGAACGGCTTATGACGCCTTGTGATCTGTAGGAGAAACATTTTATTTAAAAAAATGTTTTGTTATAAACACAAATCAACATGTTTCTTTTTTCAGAACGAAACGCATGTCAGCTAATGTGTGTGTATGTGTGTGTGTTTGTGAGAGAAGATTCGAAATGTATATAACCGTTTAGCTGTGTTACTGTGTTACAAATAAAAAGTTACTATAGATACCGAATGTATGTGAATGTGTATGAGAAGGAAATAATTTACTGTAAATTTCGTGTATAAATGAAAATCGGAAACCAGCTGGATTTAAACAAAACCACGACTTGTAACAACAGATATTGTATAACGCATGAGCTACTAATATATTATAACAACATTTATTTGTAATATAAATATGTTGGCGAGAATCTCTTACACCGAAATAAGTGTTTTACGTTTTATTTACCTTACCAATGCACAATGAAGATTCAACGTGATAGCGGCTGTGATATAGAAGGCGAGGGATTTTTCTTAACTCCATGCCTGATCACAGCCGGTCTCACGATAAAAAGGACGCACTACCTTACGTCTTAAACCCTGACATTTCCTGATCATTATTCATTTATATCAGATCATATCCAGGTTATCTGCAGGATAAAAACATCTAGGATATAAATCTTACAGAAGAGTGATCAATCCACCTGTAAACTTGTAAGGTTATTATATTTAAGAAGACAGAAAGAAATATAAAGAAATTCACGAAATATTTAAGATCAGATTAAGGACGTGAAACGTTTTATAACATCCGGAACAGGTTCCTTTGCGTTCTTGACTAAAAAATATATAGAAATTTTACAACCTGCTTTATAGGGATATGAAAATGGTTTTACACGTGAAGTGATGGAATTTAAAAAAAAAAAATCCGAAGTGATGAAAGAATATTTAGGCCTAATAAACAGGAAATTACATAAGAATTGAGAAAATTACACAATGAAAAACTTCATAAGTTGTGCTACGCATCAGACATTATGAGAGTAATACAATGAAGGATAGGATGGGTAGGACGGGTAGAACACACGGGGAAATGAGAAATGCGTACGAAGTTTCAGTCGGGAAACCTTAACACATAAGATAACCTGAGAGACTTTGAGGTATGCAGAATATAGTCTCCTTGAATTAAAATGGATTTTAAAGAAAAAAGTGCGTTGATTTGTTTCTCGTCACGGTAATGAACTTAAAAAATTCCATAAAATGTAGAGAAGACTGAATATGTAGACAACTATCAGCTTTTCATTCATCTCTCCCATCTATACATTTAGTTGTTGACAGAAAAGTGGATATAAATCATGAACTTAGATTATTCATCTTTCAAATAATGAAATAAAGGAATCTAGACGCAAAACGAAAGAAATTGACAAAAAATATTAAATTTAAGCAACTAGGGAGAATAAGACTGAAATCTAGGAAAAACCTAACAGGTATCAACTACGATGAATTTTCTTTAAGCATTCAGTCCGTACCGCGAAGAAAACAACACACTTCACCATTACGTAGATCAATTGGTTAATCCTTTGAAGCCAAAGCTCGTATAAATATTACGTAAGAATTCAGTCCGTACCGCGAAGAAAACAACACACTTCACCATTACGTAGATCAACTGGTTAACGCTGTTTAAGGAAATAATCGCTGTTTACTCTGAGAATCATACGAAATCCACAAATTCAAAATGAAGGGCTACTGATTGTTAAAGCAGGTGGTACATACAGATCCTGAGATCTGACTTTAGACGCTATGTTGGGTAAGTACCGACACAAAATATAAAATTTAAATATTTAACTCTATTCTTCTATTCCTTTTGAAATTTGAAATGTCATAAATACCAGCGAGGTAGAAGACACAGCCAGGAAAGTTTATGACGTTAGCTTACAATAGGAAAGGTAGCAAAGCCTACTTTTATATGGCGAGAACTAGAATGCAGGGGGCCTTACGCGCATGCTCCGAGCGGAACACCCAGGCGTATCGGGCTAATGCCCAACGCCCAACCCAGCGCGTGGATGACGCTGGACCAACTCAGAGACTTGCTCAAAAATAACAGACTCTTCATGATACGCTGATAGTTTCTCAGTCATATTTCAACAGGGATTTGTTTTTAAACTCGTCATTTCAAATCCGTTCGCTACAATTCGGGCATATTCGCTGGATTACGTTAAAATTTTGTTATTATTCTTAGGCGCTTTAGGGCGAGCGAATTACAGTTTACGAGCCGTTTCAGTCTGTCGCGTTTTTAAACGAGAATTGGCAACTTGCTATTGGCGGGTGACCACTGACGTCACAACAATGTCCTCGGATCATATCAGAGCAACAATGTCGTAACACGTTATTTATTTATTTAGTGTTCTGTGTGACGACAGGTCCATATGAACAGGATCCTTCCATCCTTTTCTCGGACTGGGACCTGTTCATATACGTTCTTGGCAGATGATCCAGAAGTGGTTTGCCATTGCCTTCTTCTGGGTGTGAATGGAGTAATTGTTGGGATGCCACGGAGAAAAACTCCGTGTTGCCTAGACCACCACAAGTTATAAATTCGAACCCGAGACCCCACGATTACAAGGCCAGCGTTCTAACCGCTAGACCACCGCTAGACTACCTAAGACAAATTAAGGGGTAAATTCATATTACATAACGCGAAATCTCCAAATTTATAGAGACCACCTAGAACTGTCAGGATATCAATGCAACTGAGATGGGCTGGGAATGTTGTTAGATAAATTTATAGCACTATTTTGTTGGTACGGAAACGTCTTGAGGCTTGTCCATTCATTGCACAAGCCATTGTTTACAACATATGTTATGAGCATGTTGACGCAACAGTGGACTAAGAAACTAACCTGCGTGAGGAGAAGCCGAATGTGATGATGCCAGACAGTATTCTGACTGCAGAATGTTACTTGAAGCGTTGCAACAGTAACAAGTTACTGCAGTGTTTTTATTTGCTATATGCTGGAAAACACGTTAAGCATATTACTATAGCGTGTTCCGAAATCGGGGAAATACCGTGCGTTCCACGTCAGTTCGAAGTAAACGGCAAGAGAGTTACAGGGGCGGGAGGGGCATAAAGTAAGGAACCACGTACTATCCACACAAAACACATTTCCCAGCTGCAATACTTTGTACTCCGCTGTCTCAGGTGATGTTTTTAACTTACGTAGTATATTCGTTTATTTCAACCTTCCACCCGCAAACCAGCGACGTAAGCGAAACGCACGGTTTGTTCCAGACCTTTTATATGCTGACAGATTTTCGTGATTTTACTCAGTCCCCCCGAACAAATGTTAGTAGGATAACTTAAATAAAGCCAAGGCCGCTTGAATCAAAAATAATTAAACAAACAATAACTCTGATTTAAATAGTACGATCAAATATACCTCAAAACAGCAAAGCAAAACTGAAGGAATAATTTCATGTATAATGGAATACAAGACTCGCTTCTTCGTATGAGCGGGCCAGAAATTCAAAACGCGATACTTCGTCAGTAAAAAACAAAACATGTAATCGGATTATCAATTATGATTTAAAAAAAAAATCCATAAATTTCACGTTTTTAAATTACAATTCTTCACGAATTTGTACCAGATGTTTCGAATACATCATTACCAAGGACACGACGAGAAGTTTCCTGTTTAAAACCGCAGTTATTCACACCCTTTCGTCACAAGTTTTGAAGGCATTATCGTCAGAAACATGACGTCGACATGTTCCACTCCGGTTTGCAAAAACTGGATGATCCACACCACCCCCCTCCCCCGACCTAAAGTCAGCGAGCGTGGAATATCAGCGGGCTGTATATCACTTCAACTTGCGTCTTCTAATAAAATACAGTTACGTCTCCGTTCCGAAAGTGCATTGGGCCGAACTGGGTACAGAGCCATTTTGTTAAGTGCTCCACAGTGTGGAGGGGGGGGGGAGTACCACCAGAATACCCATAGAATGGCATCCAAAGTCATAACATTAAGTGAAACGGGGGACATGGGATGGAGCTGTCACGTCCATTTTAACTTGCCACCTATAACACTTCGTTGATGAAGCAAGCTACTTTGAGCTAGAAACATCAAGCTAATAGGCCTACACACAGAATAGTCGATATGGACTTTTGAAAACTTACAAATACTATCTCCCATTACGAATCTATACGTCTATAACACCCGATCACATTAGAAAACGAAAAGTCTTTTATTAAAATCGAATACTAACACTCAATCTGACATTCAAGCATTCTTAGAATAGTTGAAATCATCCACGAAGATCTTGGTCTTATGGTTTGTAACGCCTCGTGGACGTGTATATAGATATCAACACTTCGACCCAGAAGATGGATGCAGTGTGTTCTTCGAAACGTTAGTATCCCATCTGCAACACAACACGGCTTTGAATCCCAAAAGACGGGCGACGACATTTCCAGCGTTCTGACAACCTCAAATCTCATGCAGTTAAAATCGTTTCATAAATAACTGAAAGATCTACATAATAAGCGTATAAAAATATAGAGACTTTCATTCCATCACAAAAAGAATAACGCGGTAAGACGTAAATAGATGCTCGGAAATTGGTTGATCAAGTCTGTAAACATGTGTACCATCTCTGCATTTTGCTATGGGTTTTGTATAATTCTCACAGCAAACAGCGATTATTTTCTTAAACAGCGTTAACCAGTTGATCTTTGTAATGGTGAAGTGTTGTGTTTTCTTCGCGGTTCGGACTGAATTCTTAAAATATTATTTAGTTTCAGCTTCGGAAGGCGCCATCTCGACACAGGTTTTGCCTTGGTTTTCCTCTGTCTTCAAGCAAATGCTGAGATGGTTCCCAAGTTCCAAGTTGCCACTGCAAGCTTCTCATGCAGCCCTCCCGACTTAAATTAATCAAAATTTACCACCCCTTAACGCCGTCAAAATTTACCCCCC
>NW_019059624.1:401728-415957 GCF_000696155.1 Zootermopsis nevadensis
AGGAACTTCTAAATTATGTCCTAAACTTCCAAATTAATAGCCTCAGCTTTCTCTAATACAAAATTTCAAAATTCCGTCTTTTATGCCAATCATCACACTAACGCCTTCACTCTTAATTTATCCTTAACAGAAGGACGAGCGGGCATTGCCTGGGGACCTTCTAGCTATAAGATGCTCTTTCTCCCCCTTCGGAAGGCAAAGGCAAAGACTTGAATGAAAAATAAGGAATTTCAGAAGAAAAAAAATCCCCATGAAATTATTGAAAACAATTAATTAGGCAATTTGTTTATGATTTTAAAACAAATATATTTTATCGATTCTTGACGATGTGGTTTGCACAGCTTTCATTTACGCAAACGTATTAATGTAGCAGAGAAACACCGACGACAGCTCAATGTTTGATTCTTTACATCCCCTAAAGGGTGGATAAGGGTAGTTTTAAAGTAAGGGGAGAAGTGAATAAAGCGAGAAGAAGCGTGTAATGCTTTTACACTGTAATAATATTATAAAAGCAGAGAGGAAATGTTGCTCACACTGAACACTGAAATCCATTGCTGCAAAGCATCAGCCAGTCTGTTTCTAAGTTTTATGGCTCAAGAGTGCCCCGAGCAGCGAAATGGGCTCTGAGCGTTATACGAAGTGATAGCTCATGAATCAGCTGCGCCCCACCGAAACATCCAGATAAGTGCATCCCCCCCCCCCTCGCAGTGCCAACTTCTTTTAAAAGAAATTTATTTTGCGGTTTTAATGGCCGCTAACTGGCAAGTCTAGATTTTTCTCTCGCAATTTAAAAGCGACAAGACAAAAATTAGCAGACTCGCAGATGGTATATCATCTTTCAGTGTTTAAGTCTGGTGACTGTGCATGAAAACAACATCGACTTCTGCAGGGCTAAGAATATAAGCCCGCTGAATCCAATCCATACCCTCTATCCAATATTTCCGCAAGATGCATTTTAATATTATCCTTCCACCGACGCTCATATCTTCCAGAAGATCTCTCCATTTTAGGTTTTCAAAGCAAAATACTGTATTCATTTCTCATATAATTCGTGTTACATATTGCAGAAGGCACTGACTCAGTACTGTATCATTTTAAGTCATAAAATAAAGTAAATCAGTTCTCTGAACTACATTATATCAAATAAGTGGCAGGATTTATATCGATATATCGACAGTCGATTTTCAAGTATTATTTTTTTCATTTATTCATCCAGTTTACTTTTATAGTTATTGAATTATTGTAGTGATGTCTCGTCTATTCTTAATTATCTTCCAACATCTTCATTCTGTATAAGACCCGTCTTTCTGTATCTTAAAATCGTTCTAAAAACGTATTTCCGCAAACAAACAAAAAATTCGTAATTCACATTTAAATTTTCGGTTCATTATTCTCATTTGTTCTTTCGTTAACGTCTAATGCTCGGATGTTTAAAAATCACACGTGTTTTAGCGTAGAACGGGCATCTTGGTAAGGTTTGTTTTAAGCATTCCCTAGGATTAAAATGTTCAGTTACATGAATTGAAATCTTCAATCAATGTAGTGACGTCTTCTCGTGTGATCAGCACGGAATTATTAACCAACGTTTCGCATACTATCTCTGCCTCCATCGTCAGGAATTGACGTGTGCGGTTATATTTAAAAAAATCCTCCAGATGTTTTCTTAATTTTTTAGAGTAACATTACTGTCCCTATCATAAACTATGATTATTATTATTATTAGTGTTCTGTGTGACGACAGGTCCATATGAACAAGATCCTTCCATCCTTTTCTCGGACTGGGACCTGTTCATATACGTTCTTGGCAGATGATCCAGAAGTGGTTTGCCATTGCCTTCTTCTGTGTGTGAATGGAGTAATGGTTGGGATGCCACGGAGAAACCGGGGAAGCCCCCGGAGGAAAACTCCGTGGTGCCTAGACCACGGCCTTGCCCAACAAAAGTTATAAATTCGAACCCGAGACCCCAGGATTACAAGGCCAACGTTCTAACCAATCAATTGTTGGTCTACTCTCATAACGTTCCAAAACTAACACGTAACAATGACGAAAGCAGAGACACCATCTGACGGTAAAATTCAGTACCTCCTCTGTTTTAATTCACAAGGCTCTAACCAATCCCTGTCCACACATTCGAAAAACAGAAGATAAATATCATTCTTTTCTGGTGTAGTTGCGTTTTTCAGCACAATATAAAAGTTTCTATAGAGTCTGAAAATCCAGAAACAACGCAAGGAAGGCATAAAACAAAACACGAACGTCCATTTTCCAAGCCGCTATTTCCAGAGGATATTTGGAGGAGGCGCTGGAACCTCGTCCCTGTTTCAACTCTTTCTTATTCTAGCGCTGAATATAGACACTACATCTCCCCCTCCCGCCAACGCCCTCAACTACCATCAGTATCAAAATGGCACGTGCTCACTCAACTTGAAAGCACACATTCTCAGAACACGCAACACAAAATCACACGTTCATACGAACACACAAACACCACGAAGCACGGAATTTATTAAGCAGTTTAAGGCCACTCATTTCGTTAAGAAATTATCCTTTTTCTTGCGAAAATCATCCTAATATATTAAATAATATAATCCTATAAACACGGATCAATTCGAGAAAGGCTTCATATAACACACATCAGAATCCTTCACGTACACGTCTCATATGTAAAATAACATACGACGAAAAAACTTGGATGAAAGAGACCACTTGGAAGACAAAGGCGTAGATGGGAGGATAATATTAAAAACACGGTTCGGGTTATGTCCAGTGGCGGGTAATGAACGTGTCGGTGTCACAGAAGACTGGACATTTCTTTAACAGCTGAGCGACTATCAGTTGCTCAAGAAGGATTCTGGTTAATCGCGTTGGTGGGCTACTCAACTGCTTTGTAAACTGTTCGTTGCATATCTTTATTTTTCTTCAGGATTATTAGGGCTAAAAAAATGAGATATCTGTTTCGACTCACAAGTTAACCTTCTATCGTGGTGATTTCTTTCAAAAAGCACATAAACCCTTGAGCAGAGGATAAGACTCAAAATCGCAAGTCAGAAACAAGAAAGGAAGTTATCCAGACGACATGAAACAATTCTTTCTCGGATAGAACTGCTTGAGGTTGCCATAGTGATCCCACATCAGCCAATAAGGTGAGAGCAAAAGTGGCTTATGTGTTACACTTTTCCGTCTTTGGTATCACAGCACAATTCAAACAACGTTTCCTTCCAGATTCCTTATTAAGGCAAGTTGTGGGGCTCTTGGATACGGACTTAGTCCTCGTAATTACAGGACACGTAAAATTATAACAAGTTAGAAAACCTACGCAGGGCGTTCGCCAGAATGTGACCTTCAAGCGTTGCAAATGTCGCCAGTGAAATGAAATTTGTCTGGGATGTACAAGCCTCGGGACGCCTATATGGGGATTCCCCATTCCCTGATTTCGTGGCTAGAGATTCCCCACCCAGTCTACTTCCGAGCCCAAACGGGTGGAGCTCAGTCAAAATCACGGCTTGTGGTCTAACAGGATGCTGGAACAAACGTGACATCGTATTCGGGAGGTCCCCTGTCAAAATCTCGACTCAAAGACCAGCTAACATTACTAAAGTTTTTCTTTGGTTTTCCTCAGTCCCTCCATGCATATTCCGGGACATTTTCTTAAATTACGCCACGGTTGTTTTATCCAATCTTATTTTAAATTCATTATTCGACGCTACATAGTTTGACCTACTAACAACCTCATTAAATAAACCAAGAATAAACAAGTAATTAAAATACTAGGAATGCATATTCTATGTGTATTGCAAGTGTCGTATATTACATGTCAGTGACAATGAAAACTATTTACATTTCGGCCTATGATTTAATATTATATTCAACGCTGTGCGGAGGCGACACATTCTGACAATTATACACGAGTACAGCGAAACATAAACTTCAGCTCGGTTATGCAACGGAGAGCCCACAATGCATCACTTCGTTATCAGAAGTAAACGTAATTCGTTTCTCTTTCCATCGGGTCCTGCATTCATACTTTCACTTATCCAAACGGCCTACAATAAATCCCCATCCCACCCCTGAAAGATCCACCAGAGAGGGTTGCGGGAGGGGGTATCTCTCCCCTGTACACAGAAGCCGATATTAATAAGGGAGGGTGGGGACGAAGACGCAAGCAGAAATCAAATTGTATTAATTTTATCGATAATGAAATTGTCTGTCAGGCGGAAGAAAGAGGGGAAAAGATTACTTTGGAGAATTGAATCATAAATGGTGATATTAAAAATGTTATGATTTATGAGTCTCAGTTAAGTGTAATACTTCTGTTAGGTTAAGAATCAGTCGTAATTAGTTTCCATCAGAGGGCCAATTTAGTAATGAAACATGTGTACAAAATTAAAATGTCACGCACAGACAGAGTTTAGATAAGAAACGATAAACGGGCGAACTACGATCATGGCTTCCGCACAGTTCATAACAACCTTCCATTCTTATGCCGTTGTATTACCGGCAGAAACATTCTTCCCCGTGAGAATCAGTTTCGTTCTTGAGAAGACAAGTCAGTCAAGAATTTTCTCGCCGATCATGGATACAGAAGGTTCGTCGCCGTCTCCACAAAATCCCACCAACAGTCCTCAATATGACCCACATAAATCCATTCAACACTTTATCTCAATACTTCCTCAATATCCATTTTAATATTATCCTCCCATCTGCGTCTAGGTCTTCCGAGTGGTCCCTTCACCTCATAATCCAACCAAAAATTTCTACCCGCCCCATCTCATCCTCCATGATTTGATAAGCCTAATAATAAAAATCTGGTGAGTAGAAAAATCATGCAATTTTTCATCAGGTCTACGCAGTTTTCTCCAGTCTCCTGTCACTTAATCTCTGTTAGGTCCGAATATTATCCTCAGTGAAATGTTCTAACTTGTTAAAGGGAAGTTTCGTGTCAGTACAAAGTGACTTAAGTCGTAAAAGTAGTTTTACAGTTTTTAAGCGACATTATAAAAGATTATACACGTAATTCGATTCTCTACCCTTTTTTTTGTGAATCGGTATTAATTTTGATTTATTATTGCCATTTAAGATATTTTAAAGACTAGAGCAGAGCGCTCCTTTCGGAGCTCCTCGGGGGGGGGGGGGGCAAGTTTTTAAAACCCCTTCGTTGGGGTTGGTTGCGTTTTAAAATTTTGTGTAAGAAACTGAACTAACCCCCGAATGGAGGGTTAAATAAGGACATACAGAATAATTATTAACAGTTTAAGTAAATGTTTTAAGCGACACTTCGAAACAAAAACAATTTTGTTTTCTACGGCGTTTTACACAGTTCACTAGACAGTGTCATCCTGACACAAAATGGCGACAGAAGAAAGCAGCATGGTCTCCTAGAATCCAAAGAATTTTGATAACATTTTCGTCTTCCTACAAACCCTCCAGAGCGTTCGCTCCAAATAAGCCCACAACGCAAGGATCATTATTACAAGAGGAGCTTTTTATTTTCATTCTCTTTCTGCACCTTCGTATTAGGTCGAAGTTCCGATTTTCCTCTTCTCTGCATTATTTTTCTCCCTTCGTCCTTTATCATGATGCTTCGAGTCTCTCACAGACCCCATCAAAGCGGCCATATTTCACCCCGCCCCGTCGCCATGGTGGCGAGGCTGTGGAAACCATTACAACCTCAAGACAAGGTGCGGATAAGTCCACAATAATTGAATTGTCTCTCAAGAGACTGCATGCAGCGCTGGTACACTCAACTTCCTCTGAAAGTGGACATCTAACGCAGTTGAACATGTATCCGTGGTTTTATCATCAAAATATATTTTCCCCCATTTCAAAAGCCGCACTACATCGAAATCACGATGATTTCCATAATACCATCTCTCAGCTTGTGACGGGAAAATGTTGTTAAAAACGGACAGACAGGGAACGGGAAAATTTCCCTTCTACTGACATAATTGCAAAGCTTCATAAGATTTAAATACATAAAATTGAGGGAAAAAACGACTTTATTTAAATCAATTCTGAAAATATAATTTCGGTGTCTTTTTGTGAGCGAATGTTTTAGGTCCACCACCACCAAACGGATTTATACAAAACCTAGTATTTGATTATCTAATTTAATTTTGATTCGTTTCAGTACAACATAACCTCTCTTTTACTTAAACCGCAGATAAAAGTTGATCGATTTTATTAAATGTTGTTAATCGTGTAAATAATTCTCTATCACATCAAGATTTATAATATTGTTATTCCAAATATTTCAATATGATAAAATAACACCATTCAACAAACTGCGAAGACATTTGTGTGTGACTGCGCAGCGCTGACATCTTTGCAAAACAATAGCGGTTTCTGTTAAAACCCGAAATGTGTTCCGTCATTATTTTCGTTCGCAGTCGATCCACGTTTTAAGCACATCATTTGAGACCTAATTCAGTTATTTCCGATTAACAGTGGCGTCTGGGCGAACAAATTGTTTCGTTCGTTTAACAACCTAACCGAAGTGATATCAGCAACGTATCCAATAACGCAGATTGCATACAGTCGCAGGGGAAAGAATATTTATGACTGTCAGGAGTGTAAACAGTTTTACAGTTTTGCATTACTGATGCTACCTGCAAGGATTTCAAAGGAAAATATCAGACATTCTGCCAGTAATGGAGACAAAAATGAGAGTTCAACAGACTAGCACTCAGCCTATCTACAGACTTCAAGAACCTCTAAAATTCAGTTAGGAGAGAAGTATAATTGTAAAGATTAAAATATACAAAATAACAATTTTATCTGTTGTTTTGTACGGGTGTGAAACCCAGTCTCACGTTAAGGCAACAACACAGATTGAGGATGGTTGAAACCAGGGTTCTGAGGGGAATATTTTGGACGTCAAGGGGATAAAAAGACAGCAGATTGGGTCCATTACGAAGATAAAACCAAGGAGGGTGATATGGGCGGGACATGTAGCGCGCATGAGCAGATGACAAATACATAAGCTACAAAACCTGAGAAAAATGCAAAATAAGACCAAGGTGTAGATGGAAGGATAATATTAAACTGTAACTTATGGAAGTCGAGTCAGACAGAATCTATTGGATTAATCTGGCTCAGGATAGAAACTGGTGGCGGGATTTCGTGAACACGGCAGGGGATTTATTTACTAGCTAAGCGACTAACAGCTTCTCAACAGGGAACGATGTAGCACGCACGTTTTAAATATTTTCCTGAGCATAATTTGAATGAAGCTGTTATCAACTGTCTATCCCTGTGAAGGAACATCCTGTCAAAAGAATCCCACTGTCTGTCTGTCTGTCCTGTTGGAGACGGATCCAGTCCAGCGATAGTGCTGCCTCTGACGAATGACTCGGTTAAGACACAATTCCTTCTCAGAGTTTTCTCTTCTTGAAGATAAACTAAAGCACGCTGAGTTAACCCGCGTGTCGCGGAGTCCCGAGACAGAATTATTGGGAGTATCAGACGGGAGTAGGAAAAACTAAGATTGAAGAAGGTTTTACAAGAAGGCGTAAGATGGCGACCGCATTGCGGGAACATTAGGCACTACCTCTCACGAAAAGTGGCTCAGATAACGGTATTATTGCCCTGAGCTAAGACAAATGGGCCAATTTAAACTCCCCTTTTCCTTAGCACCTTTTTTAGTTACGAAACGGAGAGCTGGAATAAATCGTTTTAAGAAGAATTAAGACGAAAACTCTGACAAAGAATTTCTTTATACGTCTCCTACTTTCACTGTCTTTCGGATTCTTGCAGACAAGTCTTCTTACAGAAAGTATAAAGAAAGAAAATGCAACTTTAGGGGTATAAAAACCAGCAACACACGCGTTACCGCCATTTTGTTTTATTAAGGATAAATAACACAAAAATTAACAAAATTTCGCTCCGGTGAGGAACGAAAATTGTAATCGTAATCCAACGAATCGAAATTTACGGAAAGACAGCTGTTACCATGACTACCACCAAAGCCATCAAGCACCATCATAAAAATATAAAATATTGCACTCATCCGACATATTGCAGGCACGCGCGGTGTTTAACGGACTTTGTCAGAGAATACATGGCCCACCCACCCAGCCTGAGCCAGATTAATCCAGTCCACACGCTTTCATACTTTTTTAAGATTCGTTTTAATATTATCCTCCCACCGACACTTAGTTATTCCAAATTCTCCTCCATACGGAATTTCAGGCCAAAGTATTAAGTGTGCCTACAAACGCTGATGCATACATTTGACAAATGAAGGTAAAGTTTGTGGTACAAGGCAGCCGGACGACTTCAAAAATTAATTTAAATATAATTAATAAACATTAAAATAATTGTAGAATTAATAAATCATCTATTAATCCTTTGAAAGCTGGAGAGAGAAAGAGGGGGGGAAATTGGTGGGGGGAGAAGTGAGAGACACTTCGATATCTGGGGGGTAGAAAGAGCATCTTATAGTTAGAAGGTCCCCAGGCAATGCCCGCTCGTCCTTCTCCGCGGCACTTACAATGCAATTGCCCTGTTTAATCCATTGGAGTTCGAAAAAAAAGACGGAATTTTGAATTTTGTATTAGAGAAAACTGCGGCTATTAATTTATATATAAGAATTCAGTCCGTACCGCGAAGAAAACACCACACTTCACCATTACAAAGATCAACTGGTTTAACGCCGTTTAAGGAGATAATCGGGGTTTACTCTGAGAATCATAAGAAATCCATAAATTCAATACGTGGGTAGAACTCAGAGTTACTTCGTGTTAAAGCAGGTGGTATATATGATTACCACAGTGCTTTAAAATTCAAAATTACAGCGAAATAGTAGCGACAGACCTGTTTTAAACGAGACAACATTTTTATTCTCTTTTGATTGAATTAACAGGAGTTTACAGACAAACCCTCAGAGACGAATTTTTACATGGTCTGCTCACGAGAGCTACGATTTCTGGATTGTGTTCCTAAGAACATGGCATTACTTCTGGAAGCAGGAAGTGGAAAATAAAACTTAGCTCCGATAAAATCCATTAAACTCAGTAAAACTGAACCTAGAATAAAGTAGTATGGTGAACCAGCCTGTTCATTTGACCTGGAGTGGGCCGCGGGGGTGAGGGTTCAAGACGGATAGCCACTTAGTTTCAATAACTCGAAGACGCACTACACCCAACAGAAGACAAAGTATGGCGAGCGAAGTTTATTGCTGGGAAGGGGGGGGGGTGCTGGTATAGGGGTCAAGGGTTCGGTCGTTATGGGGTCCTGCGTCCACTGGACCTGCCATACGTCTTGCAGTGGCGATCCAATTGATGTCCGCTGCCCTGCCAAACCAGGAAGTGGACAGACCCGCACTACAGTGACAATTTAAAATGGCCTTTATATTGGTTCGAAAGATGATAGTTCTCAAGTTTGTACCACGGCCGGAAACACACAAAACATTTATTTCGTTAAACCTATTCAACTCTTTAGAGCACGAACAGGCTACATAAACAATCAGCAAATCTTAATTTTGAATTTATGAATGCGTTTCGTAAGATTCTCAGAACAAACAGCGATTATTTCCTTAAACAGCGTTAACCAGTTGATCTTTGTAATGGTGAAGTGTGGTGTTTTCTTTTCGGTACGGACTGAATTCTTATTTAATTAAACGAGCTTCGGCTTCAAAGGGTTAACCATTTGATCTTTGCGATGGTGAAGTGTGGTGTTTTCTTCGCGGTACGGACTGAATTCTTTAAATATAATTTTGACGAGTTTCGGTCGTCTAAGTAATTGTGTCGAAAGATCGAATTATCAATGTGTAATGAATGTGGAAGGACACGGAAAGAACCGATTACGACCTACGATGTAAAATACAATTCCGGAATTGAACTGGAAATACTGACGAGACCACAAAAATCCCTAGAAGTGATAATAAATCTGAAATTATATAGAAGAAAATGACGGGGGGAAACATGAAGACCGATCTACGGAATAAAATTTAAGTCCAGGTCTACCAACACCCCGAATACAAAGCCGCCAGTGACCGTGTATTTGCACGCTGTAATAGTGCCTTTTATACAGAAGTTTCACGGCGATAACAAAGATCATGGGAACTTAGAGTCAGTCATTTTAATATACAGAATTCTTGGGTCATTATAAGTCAGAAACATGAAGAGTTCTTATTTAATAAACGCTACTTGCAGAGAGAGGACGAGGGGCAACAAGGCAGCAGGAAAAAGAAATTAAGTAATATTTCATAAACGCGCACAACGTTCAGCTGTTCTGCTAGTCGCATTACTACACAGTATACAGAATGTTGCTCTGTAAAGTTGCTTGGTCATTGATTTAATTCCCCTTTTACACCACGATTAAGAAAGAATACGTGTGCATAACAGCCAGGACATAATTACGCATTCTGAAGCTTAAAATTTCTACAGCTTTACCGCGCACGAGGTCATATTTTATAACGCTGATGTAACTTTTTCTAGTTTACTGTATTACTTAAACAGTATAAAATGTTCAACACTACTAAAATATTTTGCCTTGAAAATATGTCAACCCTGATGATGGAGTGTGTATCCGAAACACGGCTAATCGCCAGAGAACACTTCACTGCATTATCTCAGCCATACGACGAAATATATGGCCTGGGAATATAGCATGCACACGGAAGATGAAAAATTAATATGCAATCGAGGTCGAAACACCTCGACTTATGAGATAAGAAACCACATAAGGTGAATATTAAATAAACAGGGCAGAATGATGTGGTTTGGACATATTTGGTTCAGAAGAGTACAAATGTCGAAGGAATAATGTGGTTTGGACACATTTGGTTCAGAAGAGTACAAATGTCGAGGTCTTGTGCACACGGTAATTAAATTTTGAGTTTCATAAAAGGCTGGGAACGTTTCTGAACAGTTCAGCCACCATTAGCGTGTGAATAAGCCCTCTTGTCAGATGGAGTGAGTCAGTTACACACGAAAGCAGACATATTTGTTCCAGGATAAATTCAAAGGCTCGTATATCACCTTTTGTGGTTAATATTTTTATTTAGAAACATCCAAAACCCTCGCACCGTGATCGCAGTTCGTAGTCTATTTCATCACATCAGTCATCGGCTGTGTCTGAACAAAGTTCTTTTTGGAACGACACTCTGTATTTCAGCGAGTCGTAGTCGATTATTAAACAGCTCTTCATTGCCAAGAATCCCGATACTGGGGATGGAAATTGTATTGCTCCCCATTACTGGGACGCAAAGCAGCATTTTGCACCAAGAAACTGTTTTACAGCAATCCCCCCTCTCTCTCTCTTCATCCTCCCTCATCGAAAATCCGATAAAAAAGAGATTTTATAAACAATCTTTAAGAGTGACGCCATATGTCATGCATTCTACCTCGTTCTAGAAAAATAATCTCGCCCATCTTCCATCTCATTTCCACACATAATGAAAGTTGCTTTAAAATTAAACAACGACGTTTCGGGAGCTGGCTCTGCAGCCAGCTTTCGGCGACAAACCCTTTTCTATAGAGTCCCACAGAACGTTCCTAATTTCTGGGCAACGTAAAGTCAAGTTTTATAAAATTTATATTTGGCAAATAAATAAAGTATTATCCGCCTGAGATAATTACAGGATAGCGAGATAAAATCCACAACATATTATTAAGATTTCGAAAGAGACGTACTGCCTCCATCTTCAACACTGCAGCTCAGAAGACCAACGTCGATAGCTCTGTCGCCTTGAGAACCTGAAATGTCATATATTGCAATCTGAAGATACAGCGCCACTACTCACGAGCGCTCGCAGATGAACTACGCCATTTGTCGGTATAAAAACAACGCGGACGAAGGAACCGAATGTAAGCCAACCTTCCCACGAAGAGAACGAAAATGTTCTAGCGCTTAATTTGACATATGTCAGAAGATTTCAAAAGGAAAAGAAAGGTTACGAGAAATTACTTTTCCTACCGCGTTCTTGAAGGAGCAGAAAAGTACACATACAAACAATGAAAACAAGTACAACCCATTTTCGTTCAACAATAAAAAGATAAATAAACACCAGAAATGCTTTATAAAAGTCAACTGCAAGCCATTATGACAAATTAAACGAGAAGTTTATGGAAGGTTAGTCAGTTACTTTTATTGTAGAATCTCGTCTGGCTATACGAACGCAAAAAATACAAACAAACAAGTAGTTTAGCATCAACTATCATGAAGGAGATACGTCTCTCTGCATTGCATTTAAGGTGCAGACTAAAATATTATTGCTGTATTTAAGTTGGAGTCATTATTAAAATGTACAAAGTACATTTTGATTCGGGGTCTGTGAGCGTCTCTCTCCTTTTTACTGCAGTACGGTTGATGGAAATCATTTTTACATTTTGATGTCGGTTCATGTGATATAGTGCTTCATGGTCTATCCTGAAGACATTTCACAATACAAATAACTTCATTCAGTCTAAACTTTTATCTCACTTATGCAGGTCTTACGTAAAGCAAGACATATTCATATCAAATCTAAAACTTCTTGACGATGGTGAAGAGTCAATTGAATAAATTTTTTGGATATTATCCATCGTCTAGTAAATATAAAAAGTACATATTCAACCTGATATTACTAACGGCATACATTTTTTCGTTACACACTGTAAAGAACATTTATATTCTTGCATATGAAATTTATTGTGGGTTTTAAAGCTGTGTGGTCTTTGCAGAAAGATACTAACGTTTCGGAGGAACATACTACCTCCATCTTCAGAGCTGAAGTCATATTCCTCTCAAATGTTGGTACCTACCTACAAATTCACACGGTCTTACAATTCAAAAATCCAACATCAACAAATTCACCGCCTTGAGAATTTTAAATCTTACATAATATTAAAGTTTTATGACTAACACGCTACGGAATTACACGTATGAGTTATAATGCTCCGGAACGGTGAAATGCGTTCGACTCTAGAATGAATCTAGGTTTCACAATATAGATTACACGTTTTTGGAACTAGGTGTTTAAACCTGCGAACGATAAAGAACATGAGAAGGAACTTTGTAATTTTCACAAATCACCTAGTATTGTCAGGACATTGAACAGATTGGCGTGTGTGGCTAATATCTTACAAACAACACACATGAAACTTTTGTGAGGAAACGCCCAGGAAAATGTCCATTAGGAAGACCGAGAAAGAGATGGGGATGACATTAAGACTGATCTTCGGGAGGTTGTGAGGTGGGGCTGGCTCAAGATCGTGTCCATTCGCTATCTTCGTCATGAACGGTGTTGAAACTTCCTTCCGGGTCTACGTCTACCACGTACAAGGGGTCCTATAAGACCTGTAAGTATGCAGTACTTCAGAAATAACTATAAATTATAATAATAGGTCACAGGGTCTCATTTGAAAACAATTTTTCATACATAATGTTTTGGAACAACAATTAATTCGTTCCTTTACCTCAAACAATTTTTTGCTGTTGGTAAAATTCATAACTGATTTCATTATTTCACATTTTCAGTAAGACTGACCTTAACGCGATATACATCAAACGCCAAGCAGAATTTGACCCTGTGGTGTTCATTACACTGGCAACAAAACTACGTGACGTAATTAAACGATAAACAAAATTCGAACCAAAACATCGGGACATCAAAAACACAAGATAAAGTTTAAGACAGTGCTGGAAAAAGAAACCAGGATAAACTGCAAAGTACCATAGCCTGAGGGTCGATTTTGAACTGCAGAGCGCTTCAACACGCATTCTCGCTCTCATTGTTACAGGGCTGGAAAAGAGACCAACTGGGAGGGCTGAAACGTGTGTGAGATTTGTGGCAGCCTGAGAATTAGACACGCTCATGAGTTCGCTTTGATCTCATGCATCGACTGTGCCCGCGGTTTTCCCCTTAAGAAAACACACCAGAGGCAAACGGCAAGCAGGAAGCAGGAAGGACGACTCGGCGACAGAGAATTGATAAATCAGATACGACACGAATTACGTAACTAAGGAAACAAGGTAGAAACATTAAGCGTCTGACGTCTTAATATCATTTAAGAATTCAGTCCGTACCGCGAAGAAAACACTACACTTCACCATTACAAAGATCAACTGGTTAACCCTTTGAAGCCGAAGCTCGCCTAAATAACATTTAAGAATTCAGTCCGTACCGCGAAGAAAACACTACACTTCACCATTACAAAGATCAACTGGTTAACCCTTTGAAGCCGAAGCTCGCCTAAATAACATTTAAGAATTCAGTCCGTACCGCGAAGAAAACACTACACTTCACC
>NW_019059624.1:421381-437991 GCF_000696155.1 Zootermopsis nevadensis
TTTATCTAATGGTGAAGTGTGGTGTTTTCTCTGCGGTAAGAACTGAATCTTTAAATATTTATTTAAATTGCCAACTCGACCAAGGTCTTCCGTGGTTTTCCTCGGTCCTAGAGCAAATGCTGAGTTGGTACACGAATTCCACGTTGCTCTGAATGCCTTTCATGCAGCCCTCAGAGTGCCAACATCAAAATTTATCTCTAAAATAGCCCCCCATATCGACATAAAAAGTTTTTACTAAACGCCGCCCATCCAAGGCTAATATCAAAATTATGCACGAACTCAGTAAGACCCTCCTTGGCTTCTGCCCTGCTCTACGTTTCATCCCACGTTCTCCAGTTCCAAGTGATTTGCCCTCACTAAACCTTTTTCTACCAGAAGGACGAGCGGGCAATACCTTGGTACCTTCGTACTCACATTTCAAAATTTAAGCTCCCCCACAATTTCTATTCTCTCTCTCTCTTTTTGCGTGCTTCAAAATGTTATATCATCTGTTCAAGATATATAAAATCGAATGAGATATGATGTCATAAATGGATTGGATTGATGGTGGTGAAATCCATGGTTTACGCCGAGCTTGAACTTTGCATCGTAAGGAAAACGAAGAATAATATCAGTCAACTCGGATATGAATCATGTACCTACCTTCTAAATGCGAATGATATCCTTTCTGACTGTACTAACGCAGTTAAGATTCTCTGTTTATACAGGCTAATCACTAAGATCTGAGCTGTTTCAAATATTTATTAAACAAAACTGAATGGAACACGGGGAATTAATTGTACACTACTGGAATTAGAACTTTTTTCCCCCCTAACAAGTAGAAGAAATTATGTAACTCCAACGACAGCCACTAGGAGCGCAACTGTTGACGTCGTAGTAAAGTGGTAACTAATTTCGAGAAATCGTTTTCATTGTTCCGAGTTATATTTGATGAAATCTGTGACCGCAGGGCCTTCGGAAGTTCTATAAAACTCCTTCATGTACAAATTTAATTAGCTTTTCCGGGTTCAGTCGCCATTTTACTGACACGTTAATAACTTTGTCGTTGGTGGTCATCGTGAATTTGATTCATCTGGATCTAGATATGGCTCGATGGCGGGCCACGGTTGGAGGCAGGAATGGACATTTTCTGGGCCCAAAAAGGATATTTCCTTTACCACCTGAGTTAAAATGATTACACTTGTTTATTCAAATATATAATATAATTCAAGTCTATACACAAACTTTAAATTGTTGATGTTAACATTTAAAATTAATATTGATATTTTGCGCTATTCATCGTTATTACGATGTTACAGTATTGCAATACTGTAACATCGTAATAACGATGAATAGCGCAAAATATCAATATTAATTTTAAATGTTAACATCAACAATTTTGTATGACTAAGACAGATGATGTCAATTACGGTTTGAATGAAACTTGCCCAATGTTTTGGAGAGCAAGACTGTACTTTGGCAAATGCTTAAATCCTAAGAGCCTATTTCTGCTGTCAGTAATACCAACATAACCGAGTTTCGTTATTTCAACTCTCCTCCCCGCCGTACCCTCATCCCGACGAATCAAAATGTATGACTTTAACCTGGGGCATCAGCCTGGCATTTGAACGTCATTACACGTTTATATGTATGATATGGAGACGGGCCGAGAGATCAGTTAGTGTTGTATTGTAATTAGTCTTGCAATTACAATGTGGCTTTCGAGCGCTTGGCTCAACATCGCATCAGACCGGTTCTGTAGTTTATTTTGGAGTGGGTGCATCCCTCTCGGGAGTACAGAAGGCCACAACAGGCCGCACCCCCCTAACGACTTCGTCCTACCACCATATACATTCTCATGCTCCTCGGAACGTGACACTCATCTGTTTCGCATTACGCCACTGTTGTGTTACAGTTGCTGGAATAATTGAAAACGCTTGTTCAGTTACACTGTCTGCCGCTCCTCTCCTCAAGAGGAAGCCACTCTCAGGACGACACCGATGTCAAACAAGACAACATTCCTTGTTAAATACGAATAAAAATTGATCATTACCTACAGGGATATCGTAGGATACCGTTTACGATCATGTGTGCGAGGTGTATGACAGACCGAGTTCTCAGTAATGACACTAGACGGCAGAATGTTCTCTCTGACGAGTGCTGCTATACATGGGCAGCTTTTAGAAACACTTCTAAAGGAGATAAGGATAACAAGGAAAGATAAACACTGAGGAACAGAAAGAATTATTATTATATTATCATCATAAATCAGTTAGCTAGCCGCCGACACGACTTTCATGCTTGAGGAATATAAATCGAGAATTTGGATGAGTTTGACGGTGAATGACAGTGAAATGTATCATACTCAAATTACAAATAGCAAATAACGTGATTGTCTCCGCGACATTTATGACAAGAGCTCTGAACGGAAAGAAATGTTCTCAGTGCATTTCGGACATTTAAACAGTGCCAGTGCTATGGATTAGACCAGTGGTATTCAACCTGGGGGTACGCGAAGACATCTTAGGGGGTACGTGAAATTTAATAAAAATATTATTTTATGATAAACACTGAATAATCAGTAACGTAATTTATTTAATTTATTTTAGATGTAGATTATATACTATGTATAACTTGAATTATACACCAACAACTTTGGGGGTGCAAAGTTGAAGAGAAATTATATCTGGGGGTACGCGAACAAAAAAGGTTGAATACCACTGGATTAGGGCCTGTGGCCTCTACAACGTGAGGTAGATGACACGGAAAGACCACATATCTTGCAGTAAACTGGCAGTTCCAGCCGTGAAATAACCAGTATATGACTTGGTTAATTTATCAGTACGTATCGCGTCAACTTCCTAGAACACATCTTTTGAATAAATTGACTCAGTGAATTAACGTCTTGTTATAAAACGTTATTAAAACTTGTGAGAAAAAAAACTGCATCGTTATTTTCAAGCAGAGCCGAAAGGTGGCGGTGGTGATGGGGGGGGGGGGGGGGGGGGGGGGGGGGGGGGGGATGTTTACTCCGACGAAAGTAATATCAGCTACCTATCAAGGCATAAACCAACTACGTCTCGCGTAGGCATGTATGGGTTAAATTTTGGTAGATGAAATTCACAAATTTTATCGGACAGCCATCGGTATGTATGAGTATCCCAGTAATACTGCAGTTCAAACACAAAATACAAATTTCAACATATCCATCATGATTAGCCTACCTTGTTAACGATTTAACATTTTTACATTTCTATTTAAAAATACACAGAGACTCAGATGAAAAATCATTACCACGAACACAACATTTTTTTTAAAAGTAATGCCTAATACCACTGTCAGGAAGTCCCTGAGGATACTAGAAGATATTCCATAATTTTGTAAACAGGTGAATCTCAATAGAGGGGGAGAGGCTTACACACTCACTAAAACAACCCCTTCTCTAACCCCCAACCGCCAACGAACCCCTTTCGAAGCGAGACGGTTTCAGATAAGCCCATGGTTTATGTTTACAGGGGGGCAAATACGTCACCAGAACATTGCTGAAACGTCACTGAACTGTGACATGAACCAAAACGAGCAGAGGGGGTATAAACTAAGTTTATCGAACTAAATCCCACCCCTTTCTACCGCTAAATACGACACAAACTGGTTGAAACAAAATATCACATCACTTGCTTCGACGCAAATGCGCAATGTGTTTTTTTTTGTAAGACGTCAGAGTTTTCGATTATGTCTCAGATTCCTTGATTTCGTATCAATTCGGTCAGAAACTGGTAGGCAGGTTAGCACAACACGATCGGTGATCCGCCCATGTCAATGGCACTAAATTAAGAAGCCGGTCTAATCTAACTCCAGTCAACAAATTCCCCGCCTTTATGGAACCTTCGATTTCATTATCGTGTTCGAAACAGACCGCCATTGGTCCCTGTATTCAACTACATAAATCCAGAACATATAATAGATACATTTTAATATTATTCTACCATTTCACACCTTTGTATTCCAAACAGTTATCTTCCCTTCACGTTTCCCGACCAACATTTCTAACTTCTCCAATTTGTGCTACATGCCCAGCTCATCCTAAAGACCCGCATTTCGATTCTTTTTGGACAACACAAATACAAAATATAAATTCCATTATTTTAATTTGTTCAAATTACAAGTGATATTTTACGTTTAATGTTTTTGTAATTTTTTTTAACGGTCACAATGAATAATTGAATTATGTTTAAAGGATTAAAAATTGCACATAAATTTTCCTGTACGGACATGACGCATTGTGTAGCCAATATGGCGTCGTTATAATTATTAGTTACCGGCATATGTTAACAGAACAATACGCTGCATTCACAATGAACGTACAACGATGGACGAAACCAACTTCTACAGGAGAGAAAGCCTAATGTTTGGTTTCGTCGTTGTAGAAATTTCATGACTGACGGAGAAACTTCTTCCAAGACCTTCAACAATTTATGATATTTTTTTTTCATTCAGAATAAACAGCCCTGTTATTAAAGTGTGGAGACAGACTGCAGTCAGATAATTAATGAAAGTTTTAGTAAAAGTAAAGAATCATGGTTGTTCCTTCACGTAATAAAATAAACATTTGGCATTCGTGTCCGTTTTATACATACACGTACATTCTGTGTACGTTATAAGCATTACCACCTTATCCATATCTCAAATACAATATCTTTCGATTAGATTTTGCGATTAAAATGTTGTATACATTTTTTATTTCACACATTTTTTATACCAATATTATATTATAATATATTTCATCAAATATCTAATAGTTTTTAAAATATTTTAAATTGATAAAAACCTGAAGACGGCGGTATTACCCGTCGAAACATGTCGTTTTAATAAAAGCGCTAAAAAAAATATAATGTAAAATCGTATTTACGATTAAGAGCGCTAATATAATATTTTACACAACAAAATAATATATAATTTATATAATATTAATAATAATAATATTATATAATTTTTACAACACCAATAAACTTCAAACGTTTGTGTATAGACTGTACAAAATAAATAAATATATTTAACCAATATTATCCTTATTCGTTTGTTAAATTTAACAGTATCTGGTGAAGAGCGGAAATTATGAAACTGCTTAGTATGCAGTTTTATTCATCCCTTATAATGATTAACAATCTAAAACTGTTTCGTTTTAAAAAAAACTTTCAATTAATTACAGGCATCAGTTTTAAATGTTTCGATTGTACAGTAATTAGAGATTAGCTTAATTGCTCTCGCAGACGATTATTATGATACTTTGACGTATAAAATGTTTAAAAATACCAAACCATAAATCAACGATGTGTTAGTACCATTTCGCCAGCAATTTCAAAATATGATATCTAATACACATTTAGGTTATCGACAGTGAAATAAGTTTATGCTTCCTACATAACTGATCTACACTGAAGCCATTTGCTTCTATAGACTGAGAACTACATTAAAACAAATAACCTAACCTATAACAAAAAATGGTGGATTCACTTTCGAGATCATACAACCAAGTTCCAACTGTAATCACATTTCCGCTTTTTATGAGATTTGATATTACGAGGGAAGTTTTTTTCGTCGTATAAGATATCAAATGCAACAACATGGCGTAACATCATTGTAGCTGGTGAGTAAATGTGGAGCCACCTCTGATTTATATGACGATTGTGTGTTTTTCAGGGGCCTCAAGCCTCATTGGTAGTAAAACTTCGGATATCCGACGCGTAGATGTCGTACTAGTATCAGATATACTCATAACTCCTGATTACAATAGAATTTTACGATAATAAAAAGCGGGCAACAGAGTTTTATGTGACACATTTATAATAACATTTATTTAAGTGGGTAATACTTGTGCAATATCTGTTTTCAGCTAGCCACGGCACAGACAACGCTGATAGTCTCAATGCAACAACGTTACACGTGACAAGATTTCATAAGAGGAGCCAGTATTTTAAGTCGATAGATCGAAAAAATAAAATAGAACTGTGTAGCAATATAAATGATAAGATTTCGTATGTCCTAGATGACATATTTCTGTACTCAGAACTCAATGGATTATCAAATAAACAGGCATGCCAGTTTTCAAAATTTTCGCAAATAAAGAATTTAGTAAATAAACATAAGTTCAGATTCACAAACACAGCAGAAGGAAAAGTGGCCTCCTGGTAAGCGACATTTCTCCTTTGCACCACGAAAAATGATTAAAATGGCTGATACATTTACTAACCACTGTGCTTTAACGCTTTAAAGCCCAATGGTAGTCATATGTACCGCCCGTTTTAACAAACATTAACTTTTAATTTTGTATTTATATGTTTCGTATGATTCTCACAGTAAACAGCGATTATTTCCTTAAACAGCGTTAACCAGTTGATCTTTCAAATGGTGAAGTCTGGTGTTTTCTTTTCGGTACGGACTGAATTCTTAAATATTATTTAGACGAGCTTCGTACTTCAAAGGGTTAACCAGTTGATCTTTCAAATGGTGAAGTCTGGTGTTTTCTTCGCGGTACGGACTGAATTCTTAAATATTATTTAGACGAGCTTCAGCGGCATATAACCTCGGAATAAAGTCATGTCCGGAAGTTAACACAGGACTTTCCGAAAAGGCGTTTTGAGCTAATTGTATCCTACGAGGGATAAAACACATGGCACTTGGGTTTCTTGGGCCCTGAAGCTCTCCTCATCCCTGAAAATAGAGGCAGTATGTTCCTCCTAGATATTAGTATCTACTTCACAACCCATCAGAATAGAGTCGAGGCTGAACACCACTATGCAGTTGCATCCTGGATCCTTGAATTGAATCACAGGAGCACCTGATCACCATTTACAATGACTACGCTTCAAACAAAGTACAGCTAATCTTCCGGACACATTTCAAATTAAAAAAAAATCTTTGAACGAAACACAATGCTGGGAGCTGTGCACCTAATCCGGCACAGTGGGTGGCCACATATTTAAATAACTCTTAACTCTATACGTCTACACTGACGGCGATACTTGCCTGCCTTAACAGAATAAAGAAAATGAAGCCACTTCTTTTAATTTTATTTCAACTTTTTTTTTTTTAGTAACAAGACAGACTTTCTCACCAGGCGACAGCACCTGTACTACACCTCTGAAGGTTGAATAAATAATAAATTAAAAAAGATCGTAGTAGAACCCATAATTTATTTCCTAATCCATATAATACAGCCTTAATGATACAGCTATTAATAACAGACGGGCGAACAAATATTAAAACTTCTTTAATACGTCATTCTTTATGTTGACTTGATACGTCAGTGTGCCATGAGTTGGCTCATGTATCTGCTACCTGCGTTACGAAGAAGTTTTCTTCTGTGGGAGGATCACAACAGGTGGAAACCCGAACACGGACCATTAACGTGCATTAAAAGGACCTAAGGAATCGTGTGATTGCAGCTGTCACGTAACGCGCCCACACGAAAAAGCGGGGCATTATGCTGCAGACCGAAACATCAACGTGGCTGTGACCAGATATTAAGAGAGACAGGAATTAATACGCCAACCACAAATGACAAAAGCAAGACTTAAAATACCTATCTCAATAGTTTATTACCTTCTACATTAAGGTGTTTATCTTACAGTCTCCTGTCAAAAAACTCCGAATATTAAAATATACAAATAATAATAAATGTACATGTTTGTGTGTGAAACTTGGTCTATCTGGACACGACCTCCAAGAAGGGACACACAGAAATATAATTTTTTTTTCACATCGTGAAACACACAGCTCTAGAACCATAACTTGTGTTGGGCAAGGCCGTGGTCTAGGCAACACGGAGTTTTCCTCCGTGGCATCCCAACAATTACTCCATTCACACACAGAAGAAGGCAATGGCAAACCACTTATGGATCATCTGCCAAGAACGTATATGAACAGGTCCCAGCCCGAGAAAAGGATGGAAGGATCCTGCTCATATGGACCTGTCCTCAGACAGAACACTAAATAATAATAAAAAGAACATGGGAAGACGAGACTTGGAACGACCCAGAAAAAGATGGAGAGACTTGTGAAGCCGGAACAGGCAATTATGCTTATCCCATGAATGGAGACGAAGAAGACGTTATTGTACAGAAGACAGGAAGAAATGAGATTCTGAACTGGAAGGTGACGAGTATTCTCCGAAACTGTGACCTCAGCTTCTCAGTTACTGGATTCTTACCCGAACCTAGGAATGCGGAGGCGCCTCTGAAAAAATTCGTTGTCTTAGAAACAGTTTGACACTTTCAAAATTGACACATGACACATGCGCCTTCAACTTACGCGCGCCGCCACAAATATGGCCTTCTGCGAGCACGTGAAGCTAACCGCTTCGCACCGGAATTATGGAGACAAAGTCGTCGTGAAAGATGCAAATGCATTATTTCCAGCTCCCGAAGAGGACCTTCCCAGTTTTGGGCATGTTGACTCAAACACACTTCAAGTGGCTCGTTCGCTGCCGTCGGCGGACAGTGATGAGATTCTTAAATTCCACACTGAAGGCCGCGCTGTTGCTTTCTTACGAACTTGGAGATGGAATGCGTACCTCGGATCGTTCTGACGCCGTTAACCCCTCGGTGGCTGCCCCAGTCGTCACGTACGGACGATTCGCTCTTGTGTGTCTCGGGATCACAAAGCTAGTTTGCAGTTTGCGTAATTTCCATACGGTTCACAGTTGCTCGTCTACACTTTAAATAACTATAATACAAGATGTCTTCTCTCTAACGTCCTTCTTAACATGTGGTTTTTAGATTCTTTCTAGGCTACACACAACACGAACGTTACCAAACCATGGCAGTTTGACTTGTCCATCGGGAAACACACTAAAAAGAATGAGGAATATAGTTTAAGATAAAGAGATACAAAAATATGTGTGTGTTTAGTTTCAAAACACGGATTTAAACACCCCCAATTTTCTGCCCAGTCTCTGCGTACGTGTTTCAAATTAATGTTCATGACAGATGTTCAACTATTAACCTAAAAGTGAAGACAGAAAAATATTCCTAAGAGCCAATGGAAATATAATTACCGGAAGGAAATAACACCCCCATACACATCTCCATGGAGACTCCTTGTCTTAATGAATTATCCAAACCAAATCACTGGGTGCTTACGAGTATTATGCGTCTGTCTCTAGATGAAACACTAAAGCATTGCATGTAAAAATCATATTATCCGTATTTCATAAGCAGTAATCACGCTATAATATTGATTAAGACACTACTTTAATATTATCCTCCCATCTACATCTAGGTCTCCACAGTGGTCTCTTGTCTTCAGGTTTTACCACTAGAATGTTGCATAAATTTATCTCTCTCATGCTTATTACATGTCCAGCCCATCGCATATTTGGTGCAGTGCACATTACGAAGATAATCATTATACAATTATCATCATCCTACTAATTCCTTTCTCTCATGTCCTAATATCGTCTTCAGCATCCTGTTAGCCGACACTCAGTCTGTGTTCATCCCTTGTAAAAAAAACAAATTTACTCAGTCATGCAAGACGATAAAGTTTAATTCATTAAAAATAAAACCAGAAATTCGGAAATGTTACAATAAACTTAAAAAAAAAAAAATTATAAAACCTATTTTATAAACTTGTTCATCAGAGTGTACCTGCTAAAAGTCGGTAGCAAATTTATGTACCGCCACACCAACATCCTGAAGAAACATCCTGAAAGGCCCCCCTGGGTATCCCCCCCCCCTTGTAAGGGGACGTCAGACAGGAAAGTCTTTGCTGAATACGTGAAAAGAAAAAGTGGGAATATAAAACATTTTATTGCACTAATGACCGCTATGTGCCGAAAAGTTGTAACGTTCAAGTAACTATTGAAATCGATACGATATTGACCCTTACTGGCACTGTATATTATGAACGACAATTCTTGCAGGTGGAGAGGATTGGGAGGCTCAGGGCTGAACACTACGGCGAAGACTCCGTAGTTGGACACGTTCCTATAGTACCGGACCCACAACGATATTCCTTCTAAGTTTTCCAGTCGGCGTTATACCAATCCCTAGATCCACTTTAATATTATCCTCGCATTTACGCCTATGTACTCCGTTCTCATCTCTGTCATGCGTGACACATGACCCGGCAATCTCAACTTTCTTAACCTGATCATAATGATATTTGGTGAAGAACAGAAATTATTAATCTCCTCCAGCCTCTTCTCAATTAGTCCCTCTTGCATCGAAATAATCTGAGAACCCAAAATATCCTCAATCCGTTCCATTTCCTTAACGTTAGAAACCAAGTTTCAAACCCATACAAAATAACAGATAAAACTGCGGTATTTTTTAAAAAAAATATTTTAATCTTTAAACTTTACGCAGGAAACGAGCAGAATTTGAAGTGAACGAACATTTATAGGATTTCCTCAGACCTGTATGGATACTGGATGGTAAATGTGTGTAGACGTTAATGAACCATACGTACGAAGAAGCTTGGATCACACTTTATCCGAGTACTATAGCCGAGAAGTGGATGCCTTGTACAAGTCTGCTATTATGCAGTTGCCAGACAATGCCCGAATCCCCCTGTCCAGTATAGAAACTCCCTAGAAGCAGCAAACCGCCCTACAAGCTCGGTTCACACCCACAAACTGACCAGTAGCAAACGCTGTTAACCGATTAACAGAGTAAAGATGCCAATTGTACGTATGAAATTTAACCTCTCACCGTGGCGAACCTGTCGGTCAGGTTTTGCTGTGTTCAGAAACAGTTTCGTCTTGAAGATTTTACCTACGTTTCGGAGGAACCTACTGCCTCCATCTTCACTCCCACCTCTACATGGCGTCACAACCAAGAAGAATTATCACTGCAGTAAAAGGTTCAAATTTCAGTGGACATTTCATTTTAAAAAGTTATTAAAGCTATTAAATATGCCTAAACTTTATAATACGCAAATATTAAGCATTTTTTATCCTAAAGTAATAGGAATTTAAGTTACGGCTGTGGGTGTTTCAGAACAGGGTGCTAAGAAACAAATGTCATAACGAGGGACTCCATTTACATCAGGAGGTTTGAGCAATGGGTTTGATCTTAAGTTATGTCGCAATTCAGTGTGAACCTCGCTCGTAATGCTGTCAATGAACAGCCAACTTTCGCTAGAAGAAGGAATTTTCTCAGGAGGGTCCCTGTTTACCTAACTGTATTGGCTTTCACGAACAGACAGCCTGTCGCCTAGCTACGGCATTATTCCGTCTGGGTCTGGCATGCATTAGCTACTCCTGGAAACAAATTCCGAAGCCCAGCAGATACATTCCCCCTCAGGTCAGAGGTTACCTAGCCTATAATGGCACTGAAGTGTCAGGTTATTAAACGCAGTGGATTTGACGCATACCGACACGTTGTCTTGAGTACTTGTTGCCATATAAATATCGCCTCGGTTGGGCTATACGTTTTAGAATTATGTCTTATGTAAAATTTGACTCGATAACAGTATTTATATTTAATTCAACAGAACTGCAACATAATTATTTTTCACAGAAGCGGTATGTTTAAACTATTATATCATCTATAGGCTCCTATAGCACAGAATTAAAGTCCCATTTCAAACGATGATTAGATTAACATAAACACAATTGGATCATTAAGCATGTACAATGTCTCATGTCACTCAATATTTTTACAATTATATTAGAGGTATTTAAAAATGTAATATTAAACTATCAAAATCATTATACCCTTGTCCTAGGTTAACAACTAAAATTAGAACATTAAAACAATTAAAATACATTCAAACTATTAAAATCTTTCTTTACGTCTTCTGATTTGAGAATATTGTAATTTATTTTCATTACACTTTTGAAAATTTCGTTCTGAAATGTATACACAATCACGTCTTCCAATTACTCATTACAGATCGCCCTGACGACGGAGGCAGCAAGGACCTCTCAAACGAAGGCAAACGTCTACCATACCACACCGCCCTACAACCCAGAAAACAGCCATATTCGGACTCACCGACGTAAAAACCTCAAATTAAATATTTTTCCTCTTGTACACTTTTACTAGTGACTGTACATTACTGTTACATTTGATGGACATTATAAAACATTACTCGTCCTACTTCAAGTACAGGGCATCACATGTTGGAAAATTATGCAACAGTATTTCCTATTTACATGATCATACGTTGTACATATTAAAAAAAATTACTTAATTTTCTTACCATAATTATCATATCCATTCAGAATTAATTCTGCATAATATTACAGAAACCTAAAATAATCGAAACATGTTGCGATAGTAAAAAACCATAACATATCGTGTTTACTAAACTATTGGATCTAAAAATTATCAGCTTTAAAGTTCTTATATACGCCTGTTACACGATGCAACTACCAAATACAGTACTACCAACTACGACCAATAAATATACCGCTGGTTTTCATAACATTAGTTTAACCAAAGGCCTAACGCTTATTATATTAATTCAACCTCAGGCTTACGTCAATCCGCAGACCACGGGCTAAAAACCATTTTCATGACACTATAAATAAAAGTGTAAAGTAGCTCAAATAGAGCCACGGTGGTCTAGCGGTCAGAACGCTGGCCTCGTAATCCTGGGGTCTTGGGTTCGATTCCCGGCGGTGCCCGAATTTATAACTTGTGTTGGGCAAGGCCGTGGTCTAGGCAACACGGAGTTTTCCTCCGTGGCATCCCAACAATTACTCCATTCACACACAGAAGAAGGCAATGGCAAACCACTTCTGGATCATCTGCCAAGAACGTATATGATCAGGTCCCAGTCCGAGAAAAGGATGGAAGGATCCTGTTCATATGGACCTGTCGTCAGACAGAACACTAAATAAATAAATAAATAGCCCAAATAGGAAAATTTCTTATCTACCAGTGCCGAATTGTAATACAGACCCAAATGACCACTCCTGAAGTTGAGGTTAGCATGGACACTGAAGTCATCGCTTCGGAATGCTACCTGTATCACCTTTTCTGTGGTGGTGATGATGATGATTTTCACCGCCCACGACAGATGTACCCCTTGTTAGAGACAAGCCCATACATGCAGGTGTTACCTCGAAATTAATGCAGTTTAAGAAAGGGCGAGATCAGTGAACAGATAGCAAAAGAATGCTAATGGTTTTATATGTCCCTTAAACGGCGATGAATTAGACATAAAATGTATATCCTGTTGAGGGAATTTCAATGTGTGAATGTGCCCGGGTTCTTTGGCGGTTAAAAAACATCAAAAGTTCTGAAGAGGTCTTCAATTATGGCTTACGTCACATCTAACTTAATGAGCTGAAGATACTGACAATTGCTTTGCTTGATTTCCCAGTCGCACCAGAGATAATTAAAATTTCCGTATATTTTTGCCTAATTTTTAGGTATTTTGTAGCTATAAAGTTACAGAAGGCTGTAGACAATTATTACTAGGTTGAATAAATCAATGAGGATGATGGGCGGGTTATGGAGCGCTCATACAGGAGATGATAAATTCATACAAACGTTTGGTTGGTTAAGTCTGAAGGGAAGAGAACACTCGGAAGACCTAAGGGGTAGATCGGAGGATAATATTAAAATGGATCTCCTGAAAAATGTTTGGGGGCTGTGTATTCGTATGGTTCATAATAAGGACCTCGACGGGCTCTTGCGAACACAGAAATAAATCATCGGGTTGCATGAATTACGGTGAGATTTTTTGACGAAATTATCAAGAATAACTGTGCTCAGTGCAATTACTTATCTTTCATTATGATCTATATTAATATTAGAATTACATCTTAGTAAATGTCTTCCGTTCATTATTTACAAAACCAAAATGTATTTTTCGTGTTCCCATACGTGCTACATTCCCCGCCCATTCCACAAATAAAAGCAACAACGGATATTTAAGACTAATTATTTACAAGCAGATCCAACTAAAAAAAGTTTCAATCGGAAGCATTGAAAAATGGCTTCCATTTATATTTAATGACGAAAATGTGTTTTAAAAATAAACGTGAAACATGCCCTATAATATTTCAAACTAAATTTAATTTAGGTAGTTCAGAAATTTAATTTAAAGACCCTAAACAAGTAAAAAAATATTCGATATCGATATAATCGTTTTCGATTTTCATACGAAATTCCATTTAGGCAAACATGTTCTTAAGAGAGCAAAGTAGCTGGGAATTAGCCCTCAGTCTATGCATTGATTAAGGAAGGTTCATTTCTGACCTCATCTGTAACATTAAACCAGCATCAGGTAAATGTATAAATGTATTCTGACTATAAACTTAATGGTAAGTATCTATAAAATCATTTAAGAGTCATGACAACATTTAAAGCATTGAAAACATCCTATTTTTTATATCTTCACAGCCGATAATAAATTTAGAATCCTGTCCTTATAAGCTTTATTTAACAGAATATATTTTAATGTTATTTTAAGGTGTTGGCTGTATATTCTCATAAAAATATCACAGCCGCGATGTCGTTACTCATTCAATTCATTTGTCACTTTCAGTCCATTACAGAAAGCCATTCCTGTTTTTTTTACACACGTTCCTCAATTTTAATGTTACACATGATAATATTTCTTCTCTGTGATGTCTTCTCGAACATTTAAAGACAGAATAAAAGTCACTGAAGTTTCGGACCGGAGACTTAAAATTCCTGCGTAAGAATATAATGTTTTTATGTTAACAGCTTGAAGTACAACTGATATCATTGTAAAATATAACACAAAATATTCTACGTTAGTTGTAAAAATGTACATTACCTAAGTGACATTCACAACGAATTATAAATTACTTAAAAATTACTCGTCAGGAATGACGTAAAAATAGCAAGCAGTGGATATTATATTATTATTTAGTGTTCTGTCTGAGAACAGGTCCATATGAACAGGATCCTTCCGTCCTTTTCTCGGACTGGGACCTGATCATATACGTTCTTGGCAGATGATCCAGACGTGGTTTGCCATTGCCTTCTTCTGTGTGTGAATGGAGTAATTGTTGGGATGCCACGGAGAAACCGGGGAAGCCCCCGGAGGAAAACTCCGTGTTGCCTAGACCACGGCCTTGCCCTACACAAGTTATAAATTCGGGCACCGCCGGGAATCGAACCCGAGACCCCCCAGGATTACAAGTCCAGCGTTCTGTAGCATAAATATCTTGTTTCAGAGACTTCTAAGCACATTGGATGGTTAAGTTAGCTTATATTTCCCGAAGTTACACGGGACATCAACGTATAATAGCAGTGGGTTACAGATCGTAATAGGTTAATTACAGCCCTGGTTCTATGTGAACCCAATTAACGTTATCAAACTGACATAACTAGGCAGTGTCTCGAACCTTCTTATCCCCAGATCATGGCGTTTTGTCTGTCCACAACATAAAATTAATAAACAGCCATCTCAGAAAAGGAATTTCATGGCCGGATGATGCCTCGTATCAACAGATCTCAGCTCGTGGGCAGCTGCAGAAGGATTGGGGGGGGGGGCGAAGCTCGCCTAAGAACATTAATCTCACCATTATCGGCTGGTTACGACTCCGGATAACGGCTGCGTAATGCTTGAGGTCACGTGATTGCCTGCTTCTTTAATGAGCGGACGGGTCGTTGTTCACGTTACAGCGACAATACCCTAACCAAGTTCAGCGTATTACACATACAGATTAACAATTTTCAGCACAGCGGTAACTATATATACCATTGTCTGTGACATTCAGTAACTGCATTTTTTGCGCACACAGTGCATTTATGGGTTTCGTATGGTTCTCACTGTAAACAGCGATTATTTCCTTAAACAGCGTTAACCACTTGATCTTTGTAATGGTGAAGTGTAGTGTTTACTTCGCGGTTCGGACTGAATTCTTACGTAATATTTATACGAGCTTCGGCTTCAAAGGGTTAACCAGTTGATCTTTGTAATGGTGAAGTGTGGTGTTTTCTTCGCGGTACGGACTGAGATATTAAATGCTATTTAGACGAGCTTCGGCTTCAAATGGTTAATGTTTGCGGCATCTACGAATTTTCGTTTATGTTCGTTCCTCCAGGTGGCACACAGATATTAAGTAGCTTCCAAATGTTTGTTAAAACACTAATGGTGTAGTTTTGTGTTTCCGGTTTACCCCCATGTAATTTACTTATTATTATATGCTTACATATGTAGGTAATTTGAGTTACGTTTATGAACATACACCTAAGGTCCTCATATCGTCTAACATTAATTCAAAAACTTTTCCTTTCTCTGTAGTCGCTTTAATGCGAGTTTTGCGGTTTATAGCGCCAGATGGTAGCACTAACACCCTACACCCTTCTCCGCAACATTACGTACTAACATAATTACCAGCCTCCTTCATTCTTAATTAGTCCACGCCAGATTGCAAGGACTTAAAAATTAAGTGATGTATTCAAATGGGGGTTAAAGGTAATGTTAATCCGCTTTTCAGATGTTTATGTTTCTGATATCTAAAACAAATAACCGTATTTGAATACACTGGACAGGTACGCAGGTAAACAAGTGGCAATTAACGACACGTACGCCACCTAAGAAACAATATTTGAGGTGTTCAACAGATCAGTTCGATTGAATATTATTAGTAACTACGCTTCACCTAATTACACAGGGACGTGTATATATATATATAT
>NW_019059624.1:450257-485238 GCF_000696155.1 Zootermopsis nevadensis
GGAGAAGGTTCCAGATTCAAACCAGCCAATCACGTCTGCATAAAATTCCCATTCCGAGCCGCTGATAAGAGGCTAGAAGGGCTATTTGAAATCCAGAGTGGGTGGGTTATGGTGAAAAGAGCATTACAAAGTGTAAAACCTCAATTATACGCTAGATGTCACCCTACTGCTGTTCTCACACGAAGTGTGAGCCGTCGGCGGACATTGTGAAATCGTTAATAAAAGCGTCGGAACCACGCGCAAGCAAGACTCAAATCGAAATAAAAAGTTTTAAAAAAAACACACTAACAACGTAAAAAACAGGAGAAACGAGGTTCTTTATATCCGATGGTAAAATCAGGAAACCAACTTTTTAACATCTCTGTAAATCATAATTCGGAGCACAGAATTCGTATTTTATGTTGTTTTTTTTCATTTTTACATTATTCAAGATGGTTCCTTCATATACCAGTTGAAATATGTAACAGCACCAGAGAGGATAATATTAAAAATGGATCTTAATTATACAAGGCTTAAACTTTTTAACAAAATCTGAACCTTTTATCGAACCTGAAGGTTTATTACCGCGTTCACAAGAACCCGCCACTGGTCCCCATCTTGAGCAAGATAAATTAAGTCCACAACCTTTTTTTTAAAAACATTTCTTTAGTAATTTAAGTTAGGTTATGTTTCCAAAATGAACTTTCGTCTTCAGTCTTACGCCTAAAATTATGTACGTAGTTCTTATAGGTACCATACGTGCTACATGCCCTGTCCATCCTATCGTCTTTGATTTATTTCGTGAGGAACACGAGACATTCTGTCCAACTGCACACCCAAGGGGCTTCAATCCGCATGAACACGGGCGTCAGAGGCAATCATAATTGGCTGTAAACTTAAATCCACCCCTAACAAGCAAGATAGTGGAGATTTGATTGGTCTTTGCGAGATTGTATCAAGTCACCCACTGCGTCACGCGTGGCGCACGCCTGCCTAACGGATGTCCTTTCAAAACAAATTAGACCGCTGAAGTCTATCGAGTCTTTTGATCGAAACATATCGAATTCTCTTCTCCATGCATTTATTCCCCATGAACACACCAGTAAATATTTTAGTCATAAGCGTAGCCAACAGCAGTGACACCATATTTCGTTCACAATGACAATAAATGTGAACACAAAACACGTGTTGATAAAACTGCGACAGAAATCTGGGGCATCATATTGGCTACCCCTAAACACATTCAGAACAATCAATTACGAAAATTTGCATAAACTTAATTACTCTAAGTACGTATATAATAATAAAGTTTTAAGCGTTTATTAAAATGGCAATAATATATGGTTATAGCCACGGTGGTCTAGCGGTCAGAACGCTGGCCTTGTAATCCTGGGGGGGTCTCGGGTTCGATTCCTGGCGGTGCCCGAATTTATAACTTGTGTTGGGCAAGGCCGTGGTCTAGGCAACACGGAGTTTTCCTCCGTGGCATCCCAACAATTACTCCATTCACACACAGAAGAAGGCAATGCCAAACCACTTCTGGATCATCTGCCAAGAACGTATATGAACAGATCCCAGTCCGAGAAAAGGATGGAAGAAGGATCCTGTTCATATGGACCTGTCATCAGACAGAACACTAAATAAAAAAAAAACTCTTGTAAATTTACATGATCTTTGAGTCCTCAAGTGAGCATCTTGTCTTATTAGAGAGTGGTACAAAACAATATAACAGACAAACAAAACTGTTTACACTATAATGGGCACTAATGTCAAACGCGTTTCGACCTCAAGAGGTCATCATCATAGCTATACAATACACCAACTCCTGTGAAACCAACATCCAGTGAAGTGTTACTTAATACGGTTTTGTAAATATCTCACCAAAAATGTCACATTCATGAAGCATTAAGATTTGAATATGTCTGCTCAAGGAAGTAACATTTTTAAACAGTCTGTAGACAAATGTTTCGGGTTCCAGATTTTTGAGTCACACTGCGTTTTCCTTTAGTGGTGCCTCGAAAATTGAATAAGCCCGCCTAGGCCTATTTGAACCAGGCATTGGCTGTTTCATTCCGGCCTTAACAAGTCTCTGCAATATGAGTGCCCCTTTTTCTGTTTTATTGGGCGGAAGTGATGTCTTTGTTACAGTGACATCCGGTGTTATATAAAGCACAATTCGGTCTACTCATGTCTGTGATCGCTTGAGCAAAATTCCGTTCATACCAGCTGAAACGTAAACATTAATGTTACAGGAGTTTTCGCTACAATTATTTCATTGAAGGCGAAAAATCCGAGGTCTATGTTTTTATTGCGTTTAGCTCATATGGTAACAATTTCTACTGAGTAATCTGTAATTTATTTATTATTTCCAGTTTACTCCACACGTTATTTCCACGGCAACCTCTGTGTTAACGATCAGCAATTTTGAATGTAGCTAAGAGATTAAACGTCCCGGGTGTATTGTGTTCAGAAGATTTTATGGTCCAACGCGTAGCCTATTTAGTGGTCTCGATGTTAAAATCGAATCGTATGAACGATTTCACGCTGTACAGTCAGACAGAAGTTATTTTCCCTTGAAAGTCTATTTTTTTAAAAAAAATATTCTTTAATATATCAAATCCGATATCAAATATTGTAGTAGAATGTGGATTGGATCCATGTGGATGAAGATACAACCGTTTGGCTGGCTGTTGTGAACGCGGTAGTGAACATTTTATTTTATTTATTATTTAGTGTTCTGTCTGACGACAGGTCCATATGAACAGGATCCTTCCATCCTTTTCTCGGACTGGGACCTGTTCATATACGTTCTTGGCAGATGATCCAGAAGTGGTTTGCCATTGCCTTCTTCTGTGTGTGAATGGAGTAATTGTTGGGATGCCACGGAGGAAAACTCCGTGTTGCCTAGACCACGGCCTTGCCCAACACAAGTTATAAATTCGGGAACCGCCGGGAATCGAACCCGAGACCCCCCAGGATTACAAGACCAGCGTTCTGACCGCTAGACCACCGAGGCACCATTTTTGGATATTTAAACGTAATTTAAAACATTACCAGCCTTCTATGAAACAAAGTATCAGACCTGTAGCTTACTCCCACCTACCTCTAGGTCTATCAAGCAGTCTCTCTCCTTTAGAATTATCGATTTAAATGTTGGATGCATTTATCAACTCCACATGCATGCTACATGACTCAGCCATCTCATCTCCTTGATTTAATTACCTTAATTTGAAAAGATTCAAGTTTTAAGCTCCTCATAAAATAATTTCCTCCTGTCAAATTCCAAATTTTAATGAAAACTCATTCAGTATTTACAGAAATTAACTATCCGGACAGACAGACAGACACCATGTGCACAGATATTAGAATAAAACAGTCATTTTTTTCTCATTTCAGTCTATAAACAGCTGAAGTGACTTAAGACAACGTTTTTGAAGAAAAAAAAATATTCAGTTTAATTGTTCCCCCACACCAGTCTAGATGGCAGCACAGGCCTATAAATGTCTGAGAGATCACTTCGAATCGTTGATGGAATGATCTCTTCCTGTAGGTTAGCCTGCCCCTGGCAGTTGCCAATCTCTCCACCGTGATCAGCCTTCAATGGGGTGTTTACTTTAGAGCAGATCTGTGCCACGGCAGATGTTCAACCATCCGTTGACGTCACGTCACGTGTGACTTTTGTGATGAGAAGGTCTCTCTGATTTGTGGTTTTAAAATCCCTTTCATTGTTGCACAAAAAGAACTTTTTTTTTTCTTCTCCATAGATTCACCGAGTCAGGGTAATTTCACGGTCCACCGGTTCTTCACGTTTTAGCGCTAAGAATAGGCGTGGCTAACACGAGAGTTAAAAGTTTTGTTTGCTGTTAGGGAGGGTTAAATTACACCCCTCCTCTGCCCATTATCTCTCCTTGCCGACGTAGCCTGGGAAACTGAGTTAAGTCACTGTATAACACAGACCCTTGGCATCATTACTATAATTATGCTCCGTAAATAAAGCTCAGTTTCCTTTGCTTATATCACTTAACGTGTAATAGCCTCGAGACTTGAACGACGCAAGCGATTTTGATCTTAATAGTCAACGTCTACACGCCATGTCAATGGACAAAACAGCAATAATGGGCTACCATCGCTATTAATAACGCATCAAACAAAATGGCGTCGACCACGACATCATAAAGAGTTTGCGGGGATGGGCTTTAGTAATGTCTTTATCCTGTCTCGGACGTGGTTTGTCTGATTAGGTGACAGTAATGTATGCGAACAGAGCTAGTCACATGTTTTATTGTGCGCTGTGGAAGCGTGTTCGTGATACAGCATAGCTTGAACAGTTCATCTCAGAGCTTGAGAAGTTTAACAGTGCATAGAGCAAACCACGAAACTCCATTGTACTTAGCTTAGCTCTGATAATTACGTCTACTTCCGTAACCAAGGGCCACGATCCCTCTTTTGACGTAAATACGTCTATAAGGAAGGCTCATTCGGCGAAAAAGTGGAACGAAAAAGTGGAACGAAAAAGGGGAACGAAAAAGTGTAACAATGGTTACCTAGGAAACGTCAATTGTTTACTCGGCATTGTTGTTACCTATAAAACATTACATTACATTACTTTACATTCAGCTACCACAGAGCCATCTTAAGCGTAACTAATTCAAGTTGAATAAACAAAGTCTTAATCAAACTTTACTCAATTGTAAAGCATGTATAAAGGAAATATTTAGAATAAAGCCAATATATAAACTTCCTTTCCGTATAGACGTATTTACGTCAAATTCTCCGGAACCGTCGTTCCACTGACAACTTTTTATTTTGAAGGAAATATTTCATACTCCACGTAAGAAGTATGTACAGAAATTTGTTACAATTAAATAAATCAATTAACGCTTGAGTTAGTATATTATAATCATGGACCACGTGTCAGAGGAAGATTTTAAGGGTTATTATAAAATTTTACAAGACGTTCCAGAATCGTACAGTTTACTTTGTTACGTCACGTTCGTACTGAAAACACGAGACGGACGTTTTGAAACATCTTACAACTCTACTCACTGCCTAAACCACTGCTGAGTTACTTAACTAAGACTGCTTCATAATCTGTTGTCTTAAAAACGCAAATATGAGACCCACAAATTACACGTAGGTTTTGTAGTTAACATAAAGTAATTTTGCAGATTTTCCCCTCAGATTTTTTAACTTCAACACCGACAAAGATTAAGTACGACTGAGAAACGGACTTTTTAATTAAATTTAATAAAGTTTTCATTTTTTTTTTCCAAGGCAAACTAAACTCATCGATCTTCGACTGAAACAACTGAAGTAGACCTATTTGTATTCGTGTAGAAAGACCAACAACAATATTTCTGTTCTTAATATGAAGGGGCAGTTAAGAATGAACGATCTAAATTATAATCGAAGTGACTGGCCAATTTCTCGTAATCTTATCGAATACGAAATTTAATCAAAATCGGTTTATTAGACTCCCTTCAAGCGTAGGGCAAACGGACGAAGCCGTTTTGATAGACGATGCGTTCTCCTGCTTATAAATCTGAGAAAATTTAACAGTTTTGTCCGTCATAACGCATTTAACGCCGAGGATTTTATTTCAATTACAAACATTAATGGCACAGATACTCAAGACGTAGAGTCTGAAGAGAGAAACTGGCACTGGTGAATATTAACCAAACTACAGTCTAACTAAGCGGCATTACAGCTCATCCAAGAGCTCCAATGATATAATATTATGGAACCCTTTCAATGATAACAAAGTGTACAAGAGTGGACTTCGCTTAAATCACAATGATACAGGGAACCACTTGGGAGGAGAGATCATATTAATACACCAAAACACTCTTACGAACTTGCTCTACAACTGTCGTTAAGGTCTATTTTAATATTCTTACCGCCTATAGGTTCACCTCAATGAATCCGTGGAGGGTCACAACGCTCAAAGCATTGTCACTGTGTATCTATAGCAACTTGTTCGTAACAATACCTCCCCGACTACCCCTTCATTCTGTCGTTCTCGGCCAGCTGCTGGCTCTAACAAGGGCCTCCCTCCTCCTTCCCGATACCCCCCATCCCCTTCTCTGAAATCAATGGTGCGTTTTATTGGCCCATTCTTCTGGGCTTTCCGTAACAGAGGCTGCAGCAGGAGGTCCCAGGAGACCCCAACATTAATCTCAATCCATTATGACAGTGTGACTTTCAACGCTTTGAGTCGGCCAGAAGGGGGACAGAATGGCGTATTTCTCTATTGTCCATTATGTGTGTATTTGATAGTTAAAAGGTATATATTACTTTAAAAGGTAGAGGATTTAATGAATTGAAATAGCCTAATAATAATAATAATAATATCGTATTGAGTCAGTTACTTGCCGCATTTAAGGGTGTTCTTCACCCTCAAGTCTTAAACACAGAACTCAAAAAACATGGAGCATAATCAATAAATTCATCTCATTTAATAAAAGGTTCATTACGCTGTACATCCTTGAAGATTTTTTTAAAGGATCGTACATTCATAAGCAAAAACCACATTAATTTTACGAATTAAATATTTTACAATATTCTTTGTAAGATGGTAAGATGGTAAAGTTGCGTCATATTGTGATATAATAAGTATATATTAATTCTTGTCCGTCTAATCACGATAATTCTTATTAAATATTAAAATATTACAATAATTAATATTTCAACATTTAAAATATTTAAAACATTTAAAATATCAAGTGATGTTCTTTATCGAAATATTCGATTTACATTAGACCATCATTTTTCATGTTTCACGACATGTTTCAGTTCCTAAAATATAACAAGAACACGTTAAAAAAATACTTTAAATATATATTTCGTCGGTTATTTTTATTTAAAAATTACATAATTTAAATCACTTTATATTCTGGGGCCTAAGAATTCTTCAAGAACCAGGAACTGTGGGCCTGAAAAAGTTTGGTCATGGCCAACCACGTTCCTTTATGAACACTCTCCAAGGGCCGTGGTCATGGTGCGCCCTTAAGTACTCTCTGCCCTCATCCGACCCTGTTTTGCTGTAAGGTAACCGGAAATAATGCTCGCAGCCTGCTTTATGACGGCAACAATATGGAGTCTAGATGTTCTTTTGTTGATTGCGGAAGCTTTATGAAGGAGTAGGAAGGAACTAGGAGGGTCACGGTCATTGTTGGGGTATTTCAGAGCGAATGGCAGGATTTATTAGTGGGCGGAGACATGTTACTAAAAGGTCATAGTTGATAGCAAACGATTATGCAGTGCTGCCATATTTAAACAACTCCTTATGATTTTAAGTGTCATAGGAGTAATTTCATTCACAATCAAAAGGTAATCAAAAGTTAACAACAAAAACCCCGTTTTTTTTTTAGAAATAAGACGAGTCTTTGTACCCCAATTTGACACCTCTCGACTTTTTCTTATGGAGTTTCATTAAAGATCGCGTGTTTGTTCCCTTCTGAATAAATTCCTATACACTTTCAAAGTTGTAAAGTCCTTTTAGAATCACCCTGTATATTACTAGAATACTGTATGATCAATAGACTTCATATAGTAAATACGCGTTGAAAAGAATAATAAATACGTACAAAACATTACTCTGAAAACTTGACGATAAGATATTTTGAAACCTTGGTAAAGTTTGAGGAAGATATTAAAATAGATGTTCAAGAAATGGATATTAGGACGTTTCGCTAATGTTATCGGGACGTCCTCTTGTGAACACTAACATTTTCTTGTTCTATAAAGACTGAGAGAATTATTGAATCGATAAGCGACTATAAGCATGTAAAGATAAACTCTGCACGATGAAGACAGATGAGTAGGGATGCCTAATTATCTTAACTAAACGATAATAATCCTGTCCTGCAACGTGCCTTTGTATAACCTAGATCATAAACCACTGTACACAAATTGTTTCCAGTCCCCACACGTAATAATTGCATTTTTATTACAGACCTAATATAAAAATTGGTACGAACATATCATACACTATTTCTTTTAAAATGATAAATTAATAGTTTAATATTACAGCTGTTACGTAGTCTGCTGTTAATCTTGACTGGCAATAAGTTTAAAATAAACTAAATTAAAAATCTGCTCCCCCTGTACAAAATCACACTACAGAGGAAGACTGTTTGATATTGCACGTACTTAATATTCTCGGAGCTAATATAAAAATGTGTCACGCGTTGTCATAGTGACACATCGCCCCCACCCTACCCCTCTGCCACGCCACAGACGAGCGACGGTTGGATGCAAATTGAAATGGTTGTAAGATCAGAGTAGGTGTACAATGTCGTTCAAAATCGTTGAGAACACGCCACGTATTTCACAGACCACGATCAGTCGCCAGAATTTGACATTTGTCCTCGAGACTGATTGTAATTCTTGTCCATCGCTAAGAAAATAAAACAAGACCTAAAAGGTTTCAAAATTAAAAAAAAAAAAATTCTGTCTCCGAAGTATATACGGTCCTGCAACTTACTTTTCATCAGTTACCAATTCGTGACTGTGGAAAAAATAACAAAATATCCACTGAAATGCTTCAAAACAAGCTTGTACAAGATCATACCGTTGTTAATATTGAATCAGGAGTCGATCGTCGACATGCATAATAAAATATTATATAACGTGACAATTTTCACAAAACTGATGTTTATCGGAACTTTGTCGCGTATATGAGATAGGTTCTAACTCGGTAACTTGTGGCGATTCATATACACAAGAGACATCTTGTAGACAACTTCGCACACTACTTGGAGAAAAATATTTCAAATCCTCCCGCCAGGCGGCAGGGCTACTCATACACACCAAAGTAATACGACGATTACCTACTAGGTGGCACATGCTGCAGTAAATACGCCACAATGCTGGTGTTTTAATTCACGTTCAGGTTCTCAAGGCCGCGAGTATGTAGATGACGGTCGACAGAGTTCTTACTCTATATGAATTTACCGTAGCAATAGTATCAACGTTCTGAAGTCGGCTGAAGATCACCGGGGGGTCGAAGTGTGATTGGAAATTTGTCCTGATTCCATATTAAGGCTTTGACCGGGATGTTCTTTTGTTAAATCTTATGTGGTACCGCCTGATTCGACTTCTAATGGTTAAGTGAAGTGTTTTCTTCGCGGTACGGACTGAATTCATAAATAATATTCAGACGATCTTCGGCTTCAAAGGGTTAAGCAAGTTATCATTTGAACATTTGTCCTCGTCTAAACCAACACGAAACAAAGGAAAATCCAAAACGATTGCCGAATATTTACGAACGATTCCGAGGAATGGAGAGGTTGTCAAAACAAAGATGGAATGTCCCATCACTTTCAATAACACACAAAAAATAATTCATAAACTGATATTTACCCTGTGTTCCACTACATTAAGTCATGATACTGGGGGGGGGGTTGTCTGTAAGTTACTGAGACATCGTCCAGAGCAAAATAATTATTTAATTTAATGATATATGTCAATACAATCAGATGGGTCTAAGACATCGCATGGAGCCAAATATGTACACACGAGGTCATTAATATCTTGGGTTCACTTCACTAAGTTACGAACAGATTAACCAATAAATTAATAAATTATTACAATCCGTTTTGTTAATAACTGTAAAAATAATTAAATTATATTATTAGATGAAGGCATAATGGCGGGAGAATGTAAGAGGGCAAAGTATTAAATCGAACTTCCTTACAAGGTCGAATACAACAGCAGATGCCGAAACATGACATGATTGTTAAACACTGCTTAATTACGTGTGTTTACTTCTTAAAGTGTGTAATAAGTTAAACTAAGACTTGTTTTAAATGCAAAGGAAGCATCAGCAATTGCAAAACAAAGGTAGGACATGTTTCAACTGCACGGTCTCAGCGCATGACAACAGACAAACATGGCGAGCGAAAAGGGACTATGACCTGAAGCTAGCCCCTTCCCCGACAAAAGTTTCAAGTTAATTAATTCTACTTTGCAGTATGAAAGTATGTTGTTACGTACCTTTACGATGATAAAGTCTGCTGTCCGTATCATTTTCAAATCAGTTCACAATTCCACTGCAATTAAAGCAATAACTGTAACACAATGGACACACCAAACGTATTTTCACCAAGATGTCTCTTGTACTGATACCTCTCTGACGTAGGCGAGCGGGACAGCAAGTTCTTTATTGGCGAAGACATGTCACTCCTACCTACTGCTTTTGAAATGATTTATATAATCGATTGCAAGGAATGTATGCGTTAAGATTAAACACTACAGACAAAGCCACGGTGCCTAATTAGTAAACCCTTAACGCTTTAGATATACCTATGGACTTGGCGGAATCCAGGGCTTCTCAACCCGCGGTCCGCCTGTGTCTTTCGCACTTCGCGAAGAATAATAATTGTTTTGCCACGTTTAATGATAAAAATAATAATCTTATGATAATATCATTGAACAATTATCGCTGCGACAAACTGCTCAGCTCAAAGAAGAGGAAAGGTGAATGTAGGCCCAGGTCGTTAACGATTGAGAATCCGTGGTCTAAGCAGAGCTCACTGCAAGAGTAGATTAAAGACTTTTAAAATATCCATAGAAGAAACACTGAAGGTCCATCACAGATATGCTACAAGAGAAAAATTATATTTATTGCCCAAAAAATATATAATTCAGTATGCCATTACATGTAATTTTTAATTCATCGTAGCAGATGTTTTAAAAATTGCGTTGATGCAGATCGTTTGTTGGCGTCTGTCGTCCATTTTGACTTTCCATAAATATATCAGCTTGACTGTCGTCATAATCCTTCAGGAATCTCAGAAGTGATTTCGTTTCGCACGCGGCCAATTGACGAAATTCCTCCTGAAAGAAGAAATATTAATTGTACTTGCGTCACTGTTGTTTCGATGAAAAGGCGCAATATTTTTAAAATGCTGTGCTATTAACACATATATTATGTATAAAAAGATAAAAAAAAAAGTTTGTCAGAAGTGGGATTCGAACCCACGCCCTCAGAAGAGGACCAGAACTTCTCGCAAAGCCTACTGGGTAGGCAAGGTTAACCTTGAGTCTGGCGCCTTAGACCGCTCGGCCATCCTGACATACAGACAATAACTCATTGATATAACTTCATATACACATCCAATAGGGAATATTAAACCATTACATACATTTAAAATATTATTCATCATACAAACTTGATGGTTCATGATAAAAATATAATTAATTACATACAACAACAATGAAGCAATTCAGTTACTACTTTTATGAGCGAAACGCTAATAACTAATAATATATGTAGAGTTCAACCGCACGAAACCGCACAACACATTTCGACATTACAAAGATAACAAAATGTAAATGTTCTGGTTAATAAACATACTTCAAACACAAGCTCTAAATCTGTAGGTGGATCAAACGTTACGGAAGAGAATTCAGCCTTGAAGAAGGAGGCATATGTTCCTCTGATATCTACCTACAAGTCCACACGGCGTCACTACCCAGAAGATGAAGGCAGAAAATAGAATATTTATTTTTTCTGTAAGACCTACATTTTAAATTATTTTCGTGGATACTTCAGCCCTGTAGATGGAGGCAGTATATTTATGCGAAACGTGTACCCCACCTAGAAATCATAACCCACGAGACTTTAGTGAATTTTGAATGTAATTAATCGAGCAATAATGCTATTTGAACTCGTAAATTTCTCATAAAACTCACAATCAAAACTCTGCAGAATTCGTCAGCTGATTTGATAATGGCACTGCACTGCAGGTCAGCTGGTGACCTTTTTCCAGCGTTCCAGTCCCTGGAGAATGTCACCTGGCCCCACGTCCTGAAGTGTAGACAATTCAGCACAGCTACCAACAGCAGGGCCCTGCCACAAAGTCTCCTGAAACACGTGACAGCCGTGACTTAAGTTCGTCCAACTTAACGCAATCGAGGAGAAACTTTAAGCACATTTTGTAATCTCAACATCAAATACGTGGCCTTTTAACAAACCCAAGGGTTTACTGCAATATCTAGATCAGTGGTAGTCAACCTGGGATACGCGTACCCCCGGGGGTACGCGAAGACATCTTAGGGGGTACGTGAAATTTAAAAAAATATTATTTTATGATAAACACTGAATAATCAGTAATGTAATTTATTTAATTTATTTCAGATGTAGATTATATACTATGTATAACTTGAATTATACACCAACAACTTTGGGGGTACAAAGGTCCAAGTTAATATTCTTTTCCCATCTAAGTCTAGGTCTCCCAACTTGTCTTTTCCCACCAGATTTTTCGACTAACATTTGAAATGAAAATCTGTACCACTCTTTCTACATGGCCGGCCCATTTCATTCTCCTTAATTTAAGCACATTTATAATAACTATCGAAAATACTACGTATGAAGTTCTTCAGAACATCCTACCCTCAAAAACTTGTTACACCCACCCATTTGGATGCAATACTTTTTAATAATATTTATTGTCGGAAACTCTTTATCCATATTTTTGTCTTAGGGTAAGGAACCAAGGTTTACATCCATACAAACCGACAGGTAAAGTGTAAGGCTATAAGCTTTATGTTTTTAGAAAGGAGAAGAGAAGATAAAATCTTTTAAACTAATTGGGAGCAAACATTCCCGAATATAATCTGCTGTCAGCTGCTGATGTATATCTATAAAAGAGCCAGAAGTTTTAAGCAATTTTTTATTTCCTTTGGACAAACAGAAGAAGTGTCAATACCTGATTATTTATTTATCTTATAAATGAGTTGTATCAAAAACATTCTCACAGAGCGTAGCGTAGTGACTGTTTCGACAATTAAATGACTGCTGAGCAAGGATACTCGACGTTATTATGCCCGCCGAAAAATTGTAACATGTACAAAGTTGGAGAACTGACAGGCCACTAGTCGAGTTCTTACGTTATCGTGGATTAAACTTCACATATTACGTATTACCATTTGCCTTAATAAGTAAAGCACAAATGTTAGGAACTCAGAAAGGTCTCACCTGCTTGTCATGTCTGCTCACAGTAAGGGGGCTCGAACCGACTGGAAGTTACTTCACTCCTCAGCGTAGATCAGCAAGTTTCTAAATTTCAAATCAGTCAGCAACTTCAATTTATAACAACAGTGGACACTGCGCATCCTGTCGGAGCAAAGGGAAAATATACCACCCACACACATTTTTATTTTTATATATTTTTTTATTTTTGCAAAATTTTATTTAGTTTCTCTCATCTTTCTAGCTTTTACATTTCCTCCCCAGGGCAATATGAAGTCTCTGAGGGCGAAAACCAGCCCCCAAACCACACCACTCGTCCATCGGCCTGTCGATATATGGAACAGTGTGACACGAGATGTGAGGGAACTGAAGAAACTGTAGTCATAATAAACGAGAATACGTAATAACAAACAAACAAACAAACGCTCTCATTCCTGCCTACAGAACGGTAACAAATATTACGAATAACACATGCAATAATATTAAGATCTCAGTCCGTACCGCGAAGAAAACACTACACTTCACCATTACAAAGATCAACTGGTTAACGCTGTTTAAGGAAATACTCGCTGTTTATAATGAGACACGCGCTGCGAACATATTATTTAAGAATCCAGGCCGTACCGCGAAGAAAACACTACACTTCACCATTACAAAGATCAACTAGTTAACGCTGTTTAAGGAAATAATCGCTGGTTACATTGAGAATCATAGGAAGTTTGATAATATAAGCTGAAGACTTTTTGATTATTGAAGCAATAGGACGTTTTTCCTTCGAATGCTAAATGTTGAGGCTAGCAAGAAACAAAACAACTGATAGTGATTTCTGATTACTATAAATTTGCTAGATACAAATTCGAAGATTTAAATTCTTGCCAGACTTTAAATTGTCAATGTATAAGTAAGCTAATCGTCTATCTGCTTATAGAAATTAAAATTACAAGCTCAAATTATTTAATGCTTACCACATTCAACCCGAAAACTACATGCATTATTCAAATATTTTCAAATTTGTAACAAATCGTATGGGAACAATTTCACTAAATCAAATAATAATAAAGACATTAATTAATTTTTAACAGTCAGTAGACAGTTCTTTTAATATTTGCAGCGAAGACACTCATACATAACAGTGGCCAGTCAATTTTTTTTTTTTAATAATTAGCGTATTTATATTTTACAATTTCCTTCAATTTTTCCGGGTTTTTACGTTCTTAATTCATCATGACATCGTAAAATGGACTATTATATGTTGATAACTGGGCAGTGCATAATCTGTGCATTAAACTCCAATGAAAACCATCAGGTAAAATAAAAAGAACAATAAGAAGATTTCTGTCTTCATACTCATCGCCCTGATGACGGAGGCAGTATGACCTCCGAAACGTTGGTTAACATCGACCAGACTACACAGCGCAACAACCCAGAAGACAGAAATCTTCATACTCACCGCTGTGAGAACCTCAAATCTTACAAAAAGAACAATAAATTACCAGTCTCTTCAGTTATTATTGTTAGGAGAGGCTCGCGAAATTCTCCTGGCGAACAAATGTACTTAGCTACAGGGGATCCGCAGGTCAAAGGAGGTCAAGACGGAATTACTTCAGTCAAATCTCTTTAATCTGAACCAGGTGCAAGATCTGCCTTCAACTAATCATCTTCGTCATGCACACAGGCAAGAAAGAGACGAAGCGATGACCAAATATTGGAATACCACTCTCAGTAAGCTACTAGGCTTCAAGGAGCCCAAATTTCCTTCCCATCAGAAGCTGAAGATAACGTACCCCATAAAAAAGCTCACTTAAAACGCTGCAGGTATTAAATTATTACATACATTTCATGCGGTCGATGAACGACGGAAAATCAGTGATCTGGAAACATCTCTTAAAAGAACATTTTGTTCGTGTTGTTAGACTGAAGTTTCGAATTCGTATTATGAGAGATGAGTTTCTCAAATCTGTGAAAATTTAGGCATTATGACAGTAAAGCCACGTGGACTTCGCAGATACCAACGTTTCGGAAGAATTTATTGCCTCCGTCTTCAGGGCATGTCAACCACAGGTTTTCCAGGCCGTAGCCAGTAGCTTTATTGATTAATTAATTATTAGGTTACAATTATTTGAGGTTGGGGGAACAACATGCTTTAAACAGCAATGCTTATTGTAAATTAGATGGATTTTAAGAATAATAATATTTCTTCTGATAAGCTTTACACAGGAAACAACAATTTCAGTGTAGAAATATGCATATTGAAGGCCTAAGCGAGCCTCGAAAATGCAGTTAGGCCACTTAAATGAGTTCAGAATAAACTTTTTCTAGTAATGCTTACGTCAGTAATCCCATATGCCAGTTTCTACATGTTTATGCACAGAGTCTACTGAATAATTTACATATTTCCATCGTTCACCCCCACTCTCTCTTCAGGATTGCTGTCGCCCTAAGGCCACGTTGTTAAATCCGGTTACATCGTTACATTTTAATAATATCCGCTTAATTTAGCACGGCACACTGAAGCATGTAACACGAGTTGACACGCCTCATCGAATATAAATCTAAACCTTTTATAGAACAAGCTTCCAGCCCTTTAATAATAAATTTCAGATAAAAGTTTTACAATATTTAATAAATCTCAGCTCTTAAATGTTTTTAAGTCATATGAACAGCGATGCGGAATCTCAGTCAAAGTCGACACGAAGTTTTTCAAAATGCCCCTTAGAACAAAGAAACAATAATATTGAATTAAACGACTCAAAATATCGCTGAGAAAATTAATTCGTCCACCATCAAACTTAATTCTCACGCGACACAGACAGTAAAATACAGATACAAACTAGGCGAAATGTTATGTTCTCACGGCGATGAACACGGCGCAAAAACCCAGAAGACCGACATATACATAAATAAACAAAAGGTTCAAATCATATAACATAAATGACGACTTAAGACCTCAAAACTCTGCACAAAAATAAACAATTCCACTATTTTTATATAGTTTATTAAAAATTTTGACAGCTGAACTCTTACACCTTCTGGGGTCTGACGCCACGCCACCTAGCTTACAGTTCCCAAAGCTTCTGACGAAAACATTTGCTCCATTTTCCGGGTAAAGGTATCATTTGCTGTGTCACAACCCTGGAGACCATAATCGCCGAGAGAATCATATCACAGAGGATTTTAATTAGTCTAAAAACAGAAATGAAGCAGGCAAGCAAGGTTACTTCGTGATGGTAATTCCCCGTTAACTGTGTGGGAAGGTAGTCGATAGATCAGGACGCCTCAGGGCGAATAACCTGTAATATATTTTTAATCCCTTTAACTTTGATGTTACAGGAAAGGTCGGACACAAAATAAGTCGGTACATAATTTTATACCTGGTGTTGACATAGCTCACCCAATATGATCAGGCAAGCTGTGTTTATTTGTGGATCAATGACGTAACATAACATCCCATCACACGTAATACCAAATGCTTAAGTCAACATTTAATCTGACTTCCTGAAAACTCAATGTGTCGTCCTGAGTATGGACGCAAGTAACATCTGAAACGTCGGTCGCTACGAGGATACGCAATGTCCCAGATGACTGTCATCTTTATATCCGTCGCCGTGAGAACCTGAAATCTCACCCTAATTCAAAATTATTTCCTTAGGGCTACAGACTAAACCATGTCAGAATAAAACCATTGTACACACTTTTATGGAGTCCATCTTATTGTCTGTCAGGGTCAAACTTACTGTTAGTAGGATCGGTAAATTAACCAGCTTAAAGAAACTTCTGTGTCCATACCTCATATCGTCGCTTCTGGAAATTTCGCGAAACGCCATGATGATATCCTACTCGTTCACTTTCCTGAAAAACCTATTCCGGCTCATAAGATGCACTTTACCTTCCGGCAAAGTGATTTCGTAAACACAGTAATAAGCTGTCTAATTCTGTACAAACAAAATAATTTCATGAGCAGCTTCTGAGCAAGGATTCACATCCACGATCTGTTACCACTCTGAAGCCCAAAGCTCACCTAAATTATATTTAAAAATTCAATTCGTTCGAAAAATACGACTCAACACTTCACCACTATAGAAATCAGTTTCAATGCGGCTGTGTATTTAAGAAATTAGGGTAAATATTTATAAACATTTAACACTACTCCACCATCTAGCGTATGAACAACGAGTTTCTTGCAACGCGAAATGCTGCTAGTGACATCTGTGGCGACGAGGTGTAATCACAATTTTTACTCAGTAGATGGCGTCGCTATTTGTTCCGCTGATGACTTGAGCAGAATATAACTACAGTAGCCGTCACTAAATTGAAAAATTCAAGGCCACGGAAGGATTTCAGTCCCTACCTCGCCTTGTAGTGTGGGCCTAAGTAACCAGTGCTGAGTTGCTCGCTTTGCTACACTGCGAGTTTTGAACAGTCTTCTGAATCCAGGATTCTCCTTTTCGTGTTACACAATTCTGCTGCGACCTTGAATCTTGCAAATTTGGTGACGGTTACTATAACGTCTTCTTGCCGCTTGTTAACCTCTCTTTCAACTTTGCTCGCCTTGCACTCGCAGCGCTACGGGAAACGAGAGAACTATTTGAGCAAACTCCCAGTTTCGTCGCTACTGCCACTGCGGTTGTCTGTTGAACTACGTGAATCGAAGCTTGTTTGGTTTTAATCTGTTCCACGCTTCGCTTCACCTCAATAAATATTACGCCGCAGCTTGAAACCTGTTATTTAATCTCAACATCTGAATAATTAAAAGGGCGTTTGTTATTCAGGTAACGAGAGCTCAACAAAACTTATGGCTTTTAGAAATAAATGGATACTAATGCGGATTAAAACGTACCTCTGGAAAACTAGGTATGGTCTAGGGATATAAATTATGACTCCGCCGAGCTGAAGGAAGGCTAATTCGGCGCGTTGAATGTTTAGTTGATGGAATGCGTTCTGTTGCACGGGTCGGCAACGTGCGGCCCGCAACACGTGAAATTTAAAGTAATTTCAGAATTTCTCGAGTTGTTACAGGTGAAGAGGCGGACAGACAGACGATGCAAAGTTTACAGGCGAAATTTTTGCAACTTTTAAAAAGCACGTAAAAAACTGGATAATCCTATATCAACCCTGATTTTAACTACATTTTAAATCGCAAGGGATTACATTACAAACCAAGACATGAAAACAAGTCCGACGTATAACGTTATAATTACAGTAATTTAACTCGGCAATGCTGAGTTACATTTCAAGACCGGTTTGAATCGCGCCTGGACCAGAAGTGTGGGACTGAATCCAATCAGCCAGTATAAGCTATTTAAGATGAGAGCACGATAAAGATACATTATCTTAACCAACACTTAATTAAGTGCTGGCTTCCAGCTGATACCGATATTCAAGGGGTGGGAAGAATATCGTAAAAACATGGCAAGACGCAAGTACGATCGGGAATAACTGACGTAAGCGAAATGTACGAAGTTTCAATAAAGTGTCGATCTTAAAATCGCTCGTATCTGTTCGTGTCTGAAAACCCGTCAATTTGACTGAACAATTTATTAGTTTCATGTGAAGCTAAAAATAGGGTCCTTATGAAACCTTTAACTGGCGACGTGGTGGTATAATTACCACCCGTGAATTTATTTAATTTCTTCCCATCAATATATACCAGTGGTATTCAAACTTTTTTTGTTCGCGTACCCCCCAGATATAATTTCTCTTCAACTTTGTACCCCCAAAGTTGTTGGTGTATAATTCAAGTTATACATAGTATATAATCTACATCTAAAATAAATCAAATAAATTACATTACTGATTATTCAGTGTTTATCATAAAATAATATTTATTTTTAAATTTCACGTATCCACTAAGATGTCTTCGCGTACCCCAGGTTGAATACCACTGGTATATACGAAAGCGTCGCTTTTATTTAAACACTTACTTAAGATGAGTGTAATAGATAAGCGAGATGACTAAAAAGGATAAGTTAAACTACGTTTGAACTGTCAATGAGCAACTACACATTAAAAATAAAACGCTGGTTGGAAAATAAGCTCTTCAGTTATTTTCCACTCATTAACGCGAGAGAAAAATACTTTGCAGTATTGACTGTCCGTGTCTTTCGAATTTTTTCGTAGGAGCTGGGCAACCCGCATATCCCGAGATTATTGTTGGTATACTTTCTTGCTCAATAATTCCCATTTTTGAGCAAGGATATTCTTATTGCATGATATTTCAATAGAAAAAAAAGTAAATGTCGAGTCTCGCCAAAGAATTAGACACTTAGATGATTACGTAATGGTATTCTAGTGACGTGTACTTTGCAAACCACGGAATAAAGTACCCACAGAAATAAATATGTGAATAAACAGAGGGGGGAAAAATACATGACACACTAATACAATGTATCACACACCACCAAATCCGTTTCTGCTAGTCGTGTTTCTTGGGTTCTTTTCATTTCGAAAGCGAAATTATTTATACTTCATTAGCGAGTTTTTTTCTCGAAAGTTATCTCTAATGTTTTGATATAAGACACGTAGCAAACTGCAAAATCCGTTCACTACGGTCATGGAGTCGGAGTAGTTACTCCCTGACGGTTATGCATTACGCGCAGCACAAATGCGTTGAGAATACAGCATTTTCGGGGGCATTCCGTTGAATGCGGTCAAACTTCAATCACAGTTTCTGGCTGATTAACTAATCGTAATTGTCGTTCAGGAGAACTTCCGCTGAAAATGTATCTCTGTGGGTCACTTTTTCTCAAGAGAAAGATAGAGAGCGAGGAATTTCAGAGAAATTTGTGGTCATTTTATGTGCCCCAAAGCGAAAATCCATTAGCTTCGACATACCAAAGTCTCTGAGGCCATTTGAATCCATTCCGCTCACTCAATCACACTGTCCCGACAACTGCTCCTTGGCATCACAAGTGACTGCTTGAACCCCTCGTCTTCCCCATGCGTGCTACATTCCACTCCCATCCTTGGAATTTCACGAATGTTTTACCTCTCAAGAAGAAAATTATGGACGGAGTAAGACTTTTAGTAAGAGTACTAGAGGTAAGATTCGACGAGGGTGGCCCTGAAACTTCGTATTTTATCAGAGTTAACATAAACATAAAGCATTTTATTCGTAAAACAACAAGGGAGATATCTAGATGTACATAGGATAATATTAAAATGCATCTTAAATCGATTCGTAAAGAGTATTAGACGCGATTAAATAATTTCAGGTTGTGGATTCTTGTGAACACAGTACTATAACTTTGAATGCTATAACACACACGGATTTCCTTGCCTAGCTTAACAACTATCAGCTTCTCATTCAGTGTTGACGTGGAACGATTCTGATTTGATATTATTACAGAAACTACTGAATACGTGTGTTAGGCTATTAAAGTACAAAGCAAATCAGGCTTTGAAACACGTTAACGCGGAGGAGAGCCCTTTTGTTTTTGAACACTGCGTCTGTCTCATAGTGTGTTTAAAGGGCGTATAAATAAACTTACCTGAACATTTTTCAGTTCACAGAAACCTGCAGGTGGCTATTAGACTCAGCTCAAATCCCTTTTTGACTTTTTCATAAAGCAGTGAAGAGCTCGTCGCTTTATCGCCGATTAAACTGGAACAGAGGACAGTAGACTTGAGGTTGTCGTAAATTTATATTTAGTTTATTAATGTAAACTTTTGTGTCGAATGTGGGAATATCGCAGTAAAAATATAAGCTATAAAGTATATAATAAAATATCCGTCATTCCAATGTTGCGAGCTATACAAAGGTAAAATGAAAACATTAAAAAGAGACAAACTCGCTCAGACATCAGATAACTAAATTAATTGAAAGACAATTTTGTTGTGTTAAATGGAGATATAATTTACGTTCATGTATCGGGTCTCTAAAGTAACTGACTTCCCTATCTAATCTTGTAGCCAAATTAATTTCGGTTTGTTCTCGCAAATTTCATTTTAGTAACCTTGATTGTATTTTAGGATTTTCTTTCATTATCCACTTTTCACAAAAGCTTAAAATTCTAGATAAAAATCTGAGATCGTATATTTTTATTGCGGTATTTTTTTACGGATTTTTAAAGTTTGAAAATCGATTTTATATAGACTGTAATTTTTTTGAAAACGTAAACATTTACCATTATAGGGTAATAATACTGAGGTGTTTCGTAGCACGCCACTGCTCCCTTGACTTAAGCCAGACGAATCCAATCTACCAATGATATTCTTTCTTAAAGCGAAAAATCAAATTTAAATCTGACAATGATTACATGATTTATGACGTTACAAAAATACTTTATTATCTTAGTTAAGTAAAGTTGTCCCACTACACTCCACGGAGGCGCTTGTGAGGAGAGGCTTATAGTTCCTACTCATTCTTGACCTCGGCACTATATCGGGGTGGGTGTCAGCTTTATCCCAGGGGAAAATACCCGCTGTACCCATTGGGTAGGGGGGCTGGGTGGGCCCCAAAGACTGCGTCTGTAACCAATAGAAAATTGTGGATAAGCGTGTGGAGTACCAGGATAAGAAAATGTACACATGATCTTTGAAATTTAATTTTATTTACAAATTAGCTCTTTGTTTCTTCTATAATAATATATTATGCAGTAGTAAAGATTAAAACAAAAAGAACTTAAATACCGTACTGACGAGGATTTTCAATTTTCAGGACACAGCCCAAATGACAATATCGTGTCATTACAGTAAAACTTAAAAAGCGATTTATAGACAAGAAAAATAAATTTGTCTAAGTTATTAAAACACTCCGACCACAAAGACAGTTCATAACACCCATTCTTTTATATTGTGCACTACTGTATCACCTGAAAAAGGCTTGCCCAGATTTCTTTCAGTTTCTAAGGTACACAAAATTCTTGCTAGCTTTTCTTTTTCTACAGGACGACCTAAACAAAAAATCATTCCCCAAAATCAATCTCATTAGAGGAAAACCTCTCACACTTGCAGCTAACTAGATTTCCTCCAATGAGAGAGAGACAGACAGAGCGAGCTTCCAAATTTATTAAAAAAAAAAGGGCATTCACAAAATTATGATTTAAAATTAACAAGCACTTTCAACTTGCAATTTTCCCACTCTCAGTAACGATTACTCAACGGATTTACAGTTTTCAGTAAAATTACTGCTGAAACGTAAACTATTTTTGCCTAATTTTGGAAGGATTTTAAGATAATACACGTGATACACATCTACTGACAAATGAAACTGATCATCTCTGATTTATGTTAAATTATACTTGTACGTACTCACTAATAAGGAAATGATAAATGTATGGCACAATTCGCAACAAACAAAACTATCTGACAAGACTTGCTGTACTATATTTCTGTTAACAGCAGCAGCAGCAGATATTGAACAGAAAATCTGGCGGTATTTGTCTCTGCTGTAAGTGGACTCAGTTTTAAGTTTCCCTCGACTGACAATACAGACTACGGGCGCTCTGTCTCCTGAATTGTTTCGCTAGTAGTTAGCTAGATGGCGACACAGGACGTTGTTCCGTTTCCGCAGAAAGGTTCGCTGCCCCAACACCTGTGGCGTTCGGATCGCTGGCGGTTGAAGGCGGACTTTGTACAACACTGCACGAATTCATATTCGTGCCATTGTTAGGAGTCTTCGTGCCCGCGCAAGATGAAGCCGGAGAGGCCGTCGGAGACCTACTTGTAGTTCGCTCACTTGCCGCTACGTTCACTGTTAGATTTGTCGCCACTGTCAGTACTTGCTGTCTCATGGAGTCCGATTCAGAAAAACAACTTTCAGATACTGAGCCGTCCGCTGTGAACAGGGAAGCGTTCGAGTGGTCTTCGCCACTGCTGGGTGAGGCCAAGGGAGTCATGGGACCTACAGTGACGGGCGCTGAGTCTACACCGAGGGCGGGTGCTTTCACTAAATTTATTCCGTTGTTCACTTTGGTGACGGCCGCCATCGACGTTGGCACTTGTGGCACTGTCACGGGAGATGGAACGATCGACGTTTTGGTAGGCGCTGCTACTGCAGTCTTCGCGGCGGGGTCTTTGCTGTTGTGTTTCTCCGGCTTCCCCGCGGACTGGTTCTTGTGTTCCGCAGCTTCCGCGTTGCTTATGTTGTCCTGTTTCTTCCATTTGGTCCGACGGTTTTGGAACCAAATTTTCACCTGAAACACCCAAAACAAACGAATTATTAGGTGCGGTCGGATCGTACATAAGTTTAAACCGAATCCATCCACCGGCAAGAACTCAGACTAAGTATCACATGAGTTTACATTACTCGGTTTTAAACCTACTTAAGCATCGCATTAGAGGATTTGATCTTTGGACCAGTTAGGCAATACCAACACATAAAAACGCGGCCAGTATTGCCCGGTCTTCCCAAGGTATAATGGAAAATCGCACAAGACAACGCGGCCACTATTGCCCGGTCTTCCCAAGGTATAATGGAAAATCGCACAAGACAACGCGGCCACTATTGCCCGGTCTTCCCAAGGTGTAATGGAAAATCGCACAAGACAACGCGGCCACTATTGCCCGGTATTCCCAAGGTATAATGGAAAATCGCACAAGACAACGCGGCCACTTAACGTGAATGCTACTGTCCTGAACAGAGTGCACGCAACACAATTCTCGTGATCTCGTAATTATTCAACTCCCCTCCACAACAGAAGTAATAGCCCAACATTTGAGGCAAATTTACGAAATTACTGACGTGTTTAAGATCTTTCCAAATCCTTCCACAATAAAGCTTTTTAAACTCAATTGCTATAATCACGCTAAAAGTGACTTTTTTTTAAGATTCTGAGGTCTACGAAGTTAATCACAAGGCACTGCGTCGTATTGAACGTAATTTTTATAACAAGAAAGTAATTCATATTGAGACTATGTATGACAAATATTCTCAGATAACTACACAGTTCAAATTTATAATGACACAGCTTTATAAAAGCTTGTCCACTTTTTGAGAAAGCAACAAAAGAGTGATTAAGTTTAATTAAATGATAACATTTGTTATTTGTCAGAGTGTGTAGCTTGTCTTAATTTAAGCAACGACTGTAAATTGTAAGTATTTTAAACCAAAATGGTCTTGAAATTATTCACAATTAACAGAGACGGAGTGAGCAGTGTAGAATATTACAGAACTGCTTTGCCAAAATGCATTCGTTACTGTAGAAAGTTAAGTGTTCAATAGCTTTTATTTCTGTTCTAATTTACACCGGCGGGCCGGTGTGGACAATTTGTCGTAAATCCGTCCTTCTGCCGGATATTGGGAAATTCGCTTTACCGACTGATATAACTCAACCCTTTAAAACCACATGGTAACTATATGAACCACCTGCTTTAACAATCAGTAGCTCTTCATTTTGTATTTATAGATTTCGTATTATGCTCACTGTAACCAGCGAACATTTCCTTAAACAGCGTTAACCACCTGACTTTTGTAATGGTGAAGTGAAGTGTTTTCTTCGCGGTACGGACTGAATTATTAAATAATATTTAGACGAGCTTTGGCTTCAAAGGATTAACCAGTTGATCTTCTAATGGAAAACTATGGTGTTCTCTTCGCGGTACGGACTGATTTCTTAAATATTTTACTTAACATTCCAAATTATTCCTTCAACATTCATTAACAAAAAATCAAAATTCTGACGTCGCTATTAGCAAACTCTCACTAATTATTACCCTAACGTCTTCACTCTTACTTTATCCGTATCGGAAGGACGAGTGGGCATTGCCTGGGAACCTTCTAACTATAAGATGTCATACCCTTCCTAACTCTCTGTCCTTTCGGCTTCAAAGGGTTAAACAGCTGATTGTCATGAATTTGCTATTACAATAAAATACAGGCAAGAGGCAGGGGTTAAGATGAAGTGGTTACCTGCTGGACCGCGTCTTCAGGCCCCAAAGCAAATCTTCGCGGGAAGTTAAAGCAGCGACATTCATCCACAAAGATCAAATTCGTGCTTGGATCCTGAATTCAGCAAACACAGCCAAGGAGATAAGAATGTTAATGAAGGAGAAAAGGTACTATTTTAGTCAAGCATGGTTATCCACTGTTGGTATGAAGGAAATATACCAAATTATCTACACATGAAACAGCAAAGGATGCGTGTCGCTTAAAATTACTAACGGAGGATTCATTTAAAAAAACGTACCACTAAACCGAGAAGTATTATAATGCTTATAAATGCGTTAAGTCAGTGTCATTTGGCCAAATTTGGTTGGGCTAAATCACGCACGTTAGTATAGTATTTTTTATTTCTTGTTCATTAAACGGCGCTTTCAAGTACTTCGGATCAATGTATCACAGAACGAAAGGACGATTAATAAATTGCAAAAAAAAAAAAAAAATTGAAGGAAGCGGTCGTAGCCTACTTTAAGGCATATTCCCGAAATCAGTTTGGAGGGACTGAGAAAAATCACATCGTTTTGGTAAACGGCAATACCCGTTCGTAAGACACTCGTAATAAGTAAAGCATCTTAATTGTTTTAGTAGAATCGAATTTAAGAAAAATAATGGCGGCTCTCGCTTATGCACTGGATAAAACTCGATCTGACGAACTGAAATCGATCGATCGATCGATCGTCTTTCCTTTCGTAATATAAAAGGTCAATGTACAATCACCCCACGAAAGTTACACACATTTGTTTTTCTTTAGATAACAACAATTTTTTATTAGAAATTAAGTAAGCGAAATCAGGCCAATTCTGGTTTCTGAAAAATCAAATATCGGGTTTAGTTACAAAAAAATAACATTAATTGATCTAGTCAGATCTCCTACGTAAAAGTAGACAAGAAATAAGAAATAAAGTAAGAAAAGAAGATGATAAACTGCGAAAAAGATAGGCTTGTTAAATCTTATGTGGTACCGCCTGATTCGACTTCTAATGGTTAAGTGAAGTGTTTTCTTCGCGGTACGGACTGAATTCATAAATAATATTCAGACGATCTTCTGCTTCAACCAACGGACACAAGACAAGACAAGACGACCACGGCATGAAAATGGAAAAATGATTTATGGAATATGGATTGAAACTTTTTTTTTTGTAATTGGATAAGCAACGAGCCAAGTTGGTTGTTTCTTATCCAAAACAAATCTATGTAAAAAATAAAATTAAAAAATGTATCAGTTTTTAATAAAGGAAGCGCACGGACAGAGGCTACCGTTAGGGCTCGCGATTTTAAATACCGGACTGCTGGCTAGAAGTCAGCAGCACGCATCCGGAAGGTCCTGCGACCGGCCAACTCGACCAAGGTTTTCCGTGGTTTTCCTCGGTACTAGAGCAAATGAAAAATATCAAAATTCAAAATTAACGCAAAGACCCGAATCAACTCCCCCCCTACCCTATTTCTTACCCCATCCTGTCTCCTAAATCCCTTGTCCTCACTAAACTTATTCATACCAGAAGGACGAGCGGGCACTGCCTGGGAACCTTCGTAGCCCACAACCAACTTTATACCCCTCCCCCATTTATAACAGTAGTGCCTATCGCTACTCCCCCCACTTTCTCTCTTCTCTCTCTCTCTTCTTTTCTGCTTCAAAGGGTTAAAAGAAAGAATAAAGAACTTGGTTACATGTATATATAGAGTGTGTGTGTGTGTGAGGCGCAAATAGAAATGAAGCTGACACGCCTCTAAACAAACAAACACACAAACAGTTTCAGTAGGTGTCAAGATAAAGCAGACAATCACACAGCGACCTGTCATCAAAAACTCCGAGTACCAGACATCCATTCCCTGCGTTCCGTAAATAATTCTGTCTCGACGTTACGTAGGTCGGAAGCCATTTCACGATTTGAACATTAAACAAATAAAAACTGAAAACGACGTATCAATTACGCCTACATGCACGTATAAATAAACTAAACTAAATGCATTCCAGTATTATTATTAATGGCTTGTGCTGGATTCTGAGAACACATTATACGTGGGGAGCGGGAGGGGGGGGGAGCCCTTCCCAGAATGCAACACTGGCGTACATCACAATCCCCAGAATGTAATATTTAATAACACGAAAACAGCATTAACCAATTGATCTTTGTTAATGGAGACGCGATGTTTTCTTTGAGGTACGGACTGATGATCAGGTGTAGGGACCGGTGGGGGGTTTTTCGGGGGGCTGTTGTGAGCAGGGTTCCATTAAAGGCGGGAACCGAATGTTCACGACGGTGTTCACAAAATCATACTAAAGGGTTGGATAACTCGAATAAACGCCTTCACATTACGTCTATATCAACTTTAATATTATCCTATCTACTTCTAGTGACGTATTATCTTCGGACTTTGTAGTAAGATTTTAAAATTTAGTGCTCAGAGAATCATACTTTAGTTTCAAATTCCGAAAACCAAAATTCTTATTAAGAGTTGAAGTTTGAGATTCCCACGTCGGTGAGGGGTTACGATGACTTTTTCTTCTGGGTTATAGCGCCGTGTATACCAACGTTTCGGAGTGAAATACTGTCACCATGTTCAGGGCTGTGTTTGCGAACAAACACGTGGTCTTGAGTCACTTCTGTCCTCACCCAGACGAGGGCGGGCAGGTCATATCAGAGGTCAATTAAAAATGAGGTTCGACCATGCGAAAGTTCACTTTAGCCTCGCAGTCGTGGGTTTCGTACATGTGGGGAGGGGGTGGCGTGACAACAAATTAATATGGCGGTTCAAGGCACAGGTAATGACGTTTCGACAATTAGAGACGTTTCCGCAGCCTAGTTATAGGACACGTCACACTGAACCCCTCCGCCCCCACGAATTACAGCACAAAACTCTCTATAGAACTTGTAAGTCAAGGCGGCAGTGTGTCTAAAGATGGCCGTCTTCTGGCGCCCTGATGATGGAAGCAGCAAGGACTTCTGAAACGTCGATAAACCTCTATCAGACTATACGGTGCTACACAACCCATAAGACAGTCATCTTCATAATAATTCAAATACAAAATAATTCAAATTCATATTAATTACGATTTAAACTTTGGGGCACAAATTCGACTCTCAGTCAAAATGGACTGTGACTAGCTCCGGAATGGTATTCTAAGTTCCATACCCGGAAGGGATATCAGAAAAGCTGGGCTGGACATGTAGCACGCATGGACGAAATACACAACACACATAAAGTCTGAAGGAGATATCAAATTCGGAAGACAAAGGCGTAGATGGAAGGATAATATTAAAACAGATCTTAAGGAAGGAATTGGAGGCAGTGTACTGGATTCAACTGGCTCATATTACGGAGCGGTGGAGGTATCTTGTAAACACAACAACGAACTTTAATGTTCAACAACTCTACTTTTCGTTGACAGAGTGTGTTTGTGTGTTTCGTATGATTCTCAGAATAAACAGCGATTATTTACTTAAACAGCGTTAACCAGTTGATCTTTGTAATGGTGAAGTGCAGTGTTTTCTTCGCGGTACGGACTAAATAATTAAATATTATTTAGACGAGTTAGAAAGAGACGGACTTGCGCACAATGACATTTCGTATCGAATATTACATTCAATATTAATTTTCCACCAATTAGGCCCTGTGATATACAGCGAATGACCGAGTAGTCTCGAAACCTCATGAACTGCGGTTTACATATTAACATTCACAGGGATGAAAATATGGATTCAGACATAATGAACAGCCACATTTAGTGACAGCTAAATGTTCTGATGAAAATCTGTTTCCTATAATTCAAACTCCGATAGTAATAATGATTGTCCTGTTCCTTCGTTTTCCGTATTGAAGATGGTTCAGCACCATTTTTCGGAATGCCAATGAAAACGCAACGGAACTGAGAGGAAAGTCCTTTGTGAGGAACTAGGAATTACATTACTACTGGCAAAATGATGTTACAAAAGTCTTATACTATAAATAACACCACTAAAATCTAAACTCTTATTTACCTTCAACACGAATTAGACAATTTTTGTTATCAGTTAACAACTTTATTTGTTCCAACACTTATTTTAAAGTTTAGTGTCCCACGTGCGATGGTAATTGATATCGAATTTTACATTTACTGGTTTCAGACGATTGTCATTGTAAAGAGCGATTATTTTCTCAAACGGGATTAACTACATAATCTTTGTTACGGTGAAGTGTAGTGTTTTCTTCGCGGTACGGACTGAATTCTTACGTAATATTTATACGAGCTTCGGCTTCAAAGGGTTAACCAGTTGATCTTTGTAATGGTGAAGTGTAGTGTTTTCTTCGCGGTACGGACTGAATTCTTACGTAATATTTATACGAGCTTCGGCTTCAAAGGGTTAACCAGTTGATCTTTGTAATGGTGAAGTGTAGTGTTTTCTTCGCGGTACGGACTGAATTCTTACGTAATATTTATACGAGCTTCGGCTTCAAAGGGTTAACCAGTTGATCTTTGTAATGGTGAAGTGTAGTGTTTTCTTCGCGGTACGGACTGAATTCTAAAATATGTATACGAATTCGTCCCTTAAAAAATTTTGCATGCGATTTCTCATCTCCCGGATTCATGTTAAGCACGCTAATAAATGAATTGAATTATTATTAGGAGCGCAATGTAAGTATCGTTGAAAAAATTTTGCATGCGATTTCTCATCTCCCGGATTCATGTTAAGCACGCTAATAAATGAATTGAATTATTATTAGGAGCGCAATGTAAGTATCGTTGAAAACAAATGAAATCTCATTTTCGCCTTGCACGCGTCCCAACATCAAATCACATTTCAGTCCAACATCCCATTTACTCACCGCGTTTATACTGCCGAGGTGGGGCCGGGGTCCGGAGGCCGGGGGCCGGGGGAGAAAATAAAAACACGGAACGTAGCCTTTGACACGTAAATTGCTCATACGAAGCTTTTGACATGGAAACTGTTGAAGCTATGCACTATGTACGATGCGTGTTTGTTTCCATGTTATTGTTATTGCTACTGTGCCTGCATCCGTTGTGGGTTGGGTTGATTTCCAGTCCCCCTCTTTTAGGTATTTTTTTTTATATTTTATTTTGGTCCGGTCCATTTACCAACGCACTGCTGAATGATCACCTGCCCTGTCTGTTCGATGATGAGCTGTGGATGTTTTCACGGGGGACTTTGATCAAACAACCACAAATAAACAGCAAGCTACCAGTACACGCTGATTATACAGCGGTAAATAATCGACCAGGCGCCTTTGTGACACGGGAATTTGTTTCTATAAGCTACGTCTAACACCCTTGTTAAAAAGTACAATACGAATCTCACTGCACTATAAAAGGTAAAAATCTCCATGCAGCACAGTCCCGCCTGAGAAGCTGATAGTATCTCAGAGAGTCATAAAATTTCTGGACTTTTGTAGAGCTGGAAGATTTACTTCCGTGTGTAAATTGCATTTTAAATGTAACACACTAAGTACAGAATTATAGTTCTACCCGTTGTTTTCTACGGGTGACGTAAAAATGAGCACAACATTTTGGTTGGGAAACCCCAGTTGTAAATGGTTGAATATTATAAAATTGATATTGAAAAAATGGGGTAAGAGATGTGGACTGGATTCATCTGACTGAGACTACAGTGTTCTGAAGGGCATTACTCGATGTTTCAGGGCGTTAAAATTATTGTGATTCAGAAGTTAAATGAGCATAATACGCGTTAAGGTTACGCATCTGCTACAAGTGCGTAAGACGCCAGGCGAGTGCTCGCCCACCGTGCAGTTACCACTGGGTGTGACCTTTTCCCGCGTTGGAGTATCGAAACCTAAACCCTTAGATTGGAAAGCTCCTGGCTTTACCTGATGGTTTAGCGATCAACGACCTTGTTGAAACAGCCCTTGCGCTAACATCCGCATTGAAGCCATGAGCACGGAAGAGCCATGCATCAGCGTGGCGAGCAGACGAGGTACAGCGAGCGGAGTTTTCGCCCACTGAGTAACACGCCACCCGGATGGGCGTTTGACATGGACAAAAGTGCACATTCTGCCTCGTGCCGTTACGTGGGTGGATTTTATCAAAACCCTTTGAATCCGAATCTCGTCTGAATTTTATTTAATAATTCAGTCCGTACCGCGAAGAAAACACAACACTTCACCATTACAAAGATCAACTGGTTAATTCTTTGAAGCTCGTCTAAATATTACGTAAGAATTCAGTCCGTACCGCGAAGAAAACACCACACTTCACCATTACAAAAATCAACTGGCTGACGCTACCACGTGGTTTCGTAAAACTGAACATTGAACATACGAGAACAATGATGATATCGTGTTATTGTTTCACCAGATCATCTGATGACGTCACGCATTGTGACAGTATTATTTTACTCACACGACGGAGACGTCAGGACTAGGTGGTCTCTGGTGGGCGTGTATCAATATTTCCTCGCTAGGAAAAATTGAGACGAATACCAGGAAACAGATTCGACCCGGGTGCCTGTTAGCACAGACGCAAAGGTCCATCATAGATCAGGCTTCAGGGGTGAGCCATTTATCACACCCACAAAGCTTCTTACGTTGTCACGATGTAAACAAATCAATCCCCTAACGGAGTTCGCAGTTTCGACGACTGAACATGGCTGCCAGTGATAGCACAGATTCAGGAAGAAATCCTTGTGTTGACACAAAACCTTCATTCTCGGCTGTGACAAATTTTGCACGTGACATATCCCCGACGTGCCAAAGTTACGAAGGGAAAATAAACAAATTAAAAACAATATTTTTGGAGTAAAACGTTATCATAAAATCTCTGCTCCCACTACTTTCGTACTTATTGTAAAGTATCTTTCTTTTTTAACCGTATATCGAGGGGTCACAAACTGGACGCCCTGATGATGGCAGCATTAAATTCCTCAGAAACGTCTGTAAATATCCACTACACTACCCGTCGCTGTGACAACCTGAAATCTCGCACAGTTGATAAAGCAACTAACTCCTTAAATCTCAGTGGCTGTAACAATTTTTCTTACTATTATAACATTTCCAGAAAAGCCCTCATGTTACAACACAAATCCCTTTTTTCTAGGATAGACTGCAAAGTGCTAGTCGATCTGAAGAAAAGGACCATTTTTCACTGATGCTACTCTGCGCGCTGTGACGCTCTGAGATGGACGAGGCAAAATTTCCTTCAAATACCGACGAGGAACAAAATCGACCTTTTCTTGTATCATATAATATATAAGATTTCCCTCGCCGAATCTCCGCCCCTCGGAAAGCCCCTACGTGGACTGCCTGGCGGATGCTGGAGGGCAAGGAGGGGGTGGAACTCCTTTCAAAATGGACTCCGACCTGTTTCCATAATTTTGTGAGTCTTGCAAACCCAAGGAGAGAGAAATGAAATCTTCCCGGAGGGAAGGACAAAACAGAGCAAACCGCAAAGCCACTGCTCGCAAAAAGAACCACCGAAACGTCGGGTTCGTACAACGAACAGAAATATTTATTTAAAAACAAAACTAGCCACCAGACACCCCGCTTTGTACAATAAGCTTATAATTACCATAAAATTATAAGATGTACTAAGTATGGGATGAGATGGGCAGATCATGTAGAAATTGATGCGAAGGCCTGAAGACAAGGGGATACTTGGAAGACGTAAGCGTAGACGGGGATTATGAAAATGGCTCTCAGAGGTACAGGATGTGAAATAATTTAACTGGTCCAGACTGTCGAACAGTGGCGGGCTCTTGCGAGAATAATAATGAACCTTCGATTTTCATAAAAAAGGCAGGGAATTTCATGATCAACTGAGCAACTAACAGCTTCTCAAGAATGACTTAGTTACCACTTACGCATACAGCCAAACGGCAGGAGCAATATTATTTGAATAATCGGTGTTTTTTGTTGTAAAGGAACCATTTACCACGAAAGACCTTCTTGAACCAACAAAATGTTTTCCGCAACTTTTCGTAAGGTCCAGCTCATTTTAGTTTTTTTATTTAAAAAAAAATTAAAATCAGAGTATGGGATAATGTGTGACAATAAAAATCACGTAATTACACGCGGGTGACGTCACCAAGTGGATAAATCGATTGAACCATCGATAAAGCGCGGTAAGGCGTGATGCTGCACGGGTCACCTACTACAAAGGGGCAGGCGTCCCGCTGCGCAGCTGTGTAATGACAGAGCTTGCAAAACACTTCATAAACACATCGTTACATACAGCATTCGACACGGCCACGCCATACAGAGCTTGAGTTAACACTGGGTCATGCATAACCCCCCCCACCACCACCACCACATATCAATCATAACGCACTAGAACACACGTTAGTTCATACGTGTAACAGGGACTTACGAAGACTGACATTACAAATGCTATCGTATGTCAGTCAGGCAGGATGAGGCAACTGCCTCAACGCGGCGAATGAGGTGTCAGCCACACAACAGAATGCGACTAGATTAAGTCACGAAGAAAAATATACGAAATTATGTAACTACCTTGATATTTTCGTAATGGGATCGTACATAAAGCTTGAGGGACATCCAGACATCTCTATAAATCATTCTAAAAATCTACGTGTGAGTTAACAAATGCTCAAATGAAGATTTCCGTCTTCTGGGTTCTTGCGCTGTGTAGTCTGGTCGATGTTAACCAACGCTTCGGAGGTCATACTGCTTCCATCATCAGGGCGATGAGTATGAAGTTTTCTGCCTTCTGGGTTGTTGCGCTGTGTAGTCTGGTCGATGTTAACCAACGTTTCAGAGGTCATACTGCCTCCATCATCAGGGCGATGAGTATGAAGATTTCTGTCTTCTGGGTTGTTGCGCTGTGTAGTCTGGTCGATGTTAACCAACGTTTCAGAGGTCATACTGCCACCGTCATCACGGCAACAACCCAGAAGACGGAAATCTTCATACTCACCGCTGTGAGAACCTCAAGTCTTACATAAATGCTCAAATGTCCGCCTACAAATAGTTACTTCGGTATGGAAGATGTTTCTTCTTTAGACTTATACTACAATTAATAGCAGATAAAATACTTTGATAACTTTTTGTATATGAAGACGTATATTATGTTAAAATAGCGTTACTATTCAAATGTATATTGTCCCGTAGTTGAAATCACATGAAATTTAATATGTCAAATTTACTGTGGTATTAATAACAGAAGTATTATAAAATTAACAATAACTTTAAATCAAAACTGTTTAAAAGCTAACAAACAACGTCTTTGCGGTAAATTTAGTTGTATAGATAAATACGGCTAGTTTACATTTTCAAATAAATAAAACTATATTCTTTAGGGTAAAATAAATACAGTTTTGGATAATGTCCACAACAAATACGAACGTGCAACGAGGCAGGTGGTAAATGAGAAGTCTGCCGATCCTTGCCTTAGGGTAAGAGACCAAGTTTCATACCCACATAAACGACTCATACTGTGCAGTGCACCCCAGTACATTTTTAATATGGCTGGTCAAATTCTCGAAACTGAGATAATTTAAAGCGTCACACTTGTTCGACCCCAGATTTTTTCAGAGTCTTGGTGGAGGAAAACGTAGACTTTTGATTCTTGTAAAAAGTGTTCTTACTTCGCCGAAAAGGTATAGCCACTACCGTCTGCAAATGGTCTACACCAGGGGTGGCCAACCCGAACACACGTTAGTTCATACGTGTAACAGGGACTTACGAAGACTGACATTACAAATGCTATCGTACGTCAGTCAGGCAGGATGAGGCAACTGCCTCAACGCGGCGAATGAGGTGTCAGCCACACAACAGAATGCGACTAGATTAAGTCACGAAGAAAAATATACGAAATTATGTAACTACCTTGATATTTTCGTAATGGGATCGTACATAAAGCTTGAGGGACATCCAGACATCTCTATAAATCATTCTAAAAATCTACGTGTGAGTTAACAAATGCTCAAATGAAGATTTCCGTCTTCTGGGTTCTTGCGATGTGTAGTCTGGTCGATGTTAACCAACGCTTCGGAGGTCATACTGCTTCCATCATCAGGGCGATGAGTATGAAGTTTTCTGCCTTCTGGGTTGTTGCGCTGTGTAGTCTGGTCGATGTTAACCAACGTTTCAGAGGTCATACTGCCTCCATCATCAGGGCGATGAGTATGAAGATTTCTGTCTTCTGGGTTGTTGCGCTGTGTAGTCTGGTCGATGTT
>NW_019059624.1:489265-499727 GCF_000696155.1 Zootermopsis nevadensis
CGGAAACGAGTGTTAACTAGACGTGCCGCCCGCTTCAAAATTCAGAAACTCTGTAGAGAATAGATTTACGGGTAAAATTTTGTTTCCTTCGCGGTACGGACTGAATTATTAAATATTATTTAGACGAGCTCCGACTTCAAAGGGTTAATCATTTCCGTGGACGAATCTTACTTCAGGGCAGAGATCCCTAAACCAAATTTCATTAATCGAATATCGTTCGTACAGCAAAACGTCGTTAAATGTCAACTTCTTTGTCACCAACGATGACAATACCAAGACGTGTGTCATAAAAGAACGTAACACCTGTAAAATCCCAGGCATGTCTATTAAAAATCAAACATTAACTAATCAGGAATCGATATCAGGACAGTTTGGCTGGACAAAGTGACTGTCTGTGCCCTTGTGCTATAATTGGCATCGATGCCTGTAACCTCCGCGTCACAGACAGCTGACTACAAGTTCCCATTTACATTATTTGAGCTGTGAGGACCACGGAGTTCCGTGAAGCCACTGCATTGCAGGTTGCAGACCTCCAAACAGTTTAAATACTCGGATATCGACATTTCCGTTTATGTTCATTCGGTCGATGTTGTTATCGATAAAACTTTCCACGTGACGTACTCCACTTGCTTCAGATATTCATTTATGCTAAGGGTTCTCAACACGCGGCCCGTAGAATTATTTATTTTACGTAAATTCATTTAACACTGCTGTCAACATTTTAGACTATTTAGGATATGAAATAATAGGGTAATTCAAATATAATAAACTGTAAACAATGAGAAAAGAAGTTGAAAAGGCCTGATTTAAGGTACTATGGCGACATGGCGGTACACACAGTTACCAATGGACATTGAAAATTCAAAGATGTCGTGTTTCTTTTCTCGTGTCAAAACTGAAAGGGGTGTGTCCTTGTACAGATGTAATTACCACGGATTCTATTTGCGGAACCAATCCCAGTTAAGCCATACTTTGTCGTCGAACCGATTGTCCACTACGAAATCTGACGTTCAAAGCGCGCAACCTGAAATCACTGCAAAACCCCCCACCCCCCAGAAAAGGGGTAAAGGAGGCTGGCAATGAAGGCTGTGAGAAGCAATGCAAGTGTGCGGTACAGACTGCCCCAAGGGAAATGCATCAGTTCCCACGATACTTGAACACTCCCCTCTCGTTCCGATACGATGACGTTTAGGTAGCGAACCAGTTGACGACAGCAAATGACCTAGAAATTCGAAATAACAGGGTTTGTTAGACCACGCCCATTAATCTGTTCATAGTACAAAAAAGTGAGCGGTTAGAACGCTGGCCTTGTAATCCTGGGGTCTCGGGTTCGATTCCCGGCGGTGCCCGAATTTATAACTTGTGTTGGGCAAGGCCGTGGTCTAGGCAACACGGAGTTTTCCTCCGGGGGCTTCCCCGGTTTCTCCGTGGCATCCCAACAATTACTCCATTCACACACAGAAGAAGGCAATGGCAAACCACGTCTGGATCATCTGCCAAGAACGTACATGAACAGGTCCCAGTCCGAGAAAAAGATGGAAGGATCCTGTTCATATGGACCTATCGTCAGACAGAACACTAAATAATAATAAGATGAGGTGGTCTAGCGGTTAGAACGCTGGCCTTGTAATCCTGGGGTCTCGGGTTCGATTCCCGGCGGTGCCCGAATTTATAACTTGTGTTGGGCAAGGCCGTGGTCTAGGCAACACGGAGTTTTCCTCCGTGGCATCCCAACAATTACTGTCGGAATGAAAGAGCGGTAAAGGATTAAAACGCCAGATTTTGATCAAACTAGCTTTCGACTTAGTTTCATGGTGCTCATTTCAGGTGTCACGACATTCTAAACACACTGGGTATAACCACCAAAAACTGGGTTCTAACTTTGTGGGACGTGCAATATACGAAACGAGGTTACTGTTAACTCTTACATAATAAGCTCCCTTTCAGATCGAAGTCACTTCATCAAACAAATGGCTACCAATTTCAAATTGCCTGCCGCGTGTTGTCAAGATCTTTATCGGTCACACTTTAGGACAGACACAGTTAAGTCATGCCTATAATAGGGGGCTGTGGAATAAGAAATGGTTCTTAGTTATAAAAAAATAGTGCCCCGCTGATATTTATCTCCCAGTTCAGGGGACAAGTTTACTACAGACAGTCGCCAACAAGACACCAAGTAACTTCATTACTGATCACATGTTAGGTAAAAGAACTTTCACCGTGAAGTAACAAGGCGAAATTCTAACAGGAATTAGAAAACTGTATCGTCTAACACGTGTGAGGAGCAGTTTGGTAACTATATGTACCACCTGCTGTAACACTCGATAACTCATTTTGTCCACAACAAGTCTCAGAATAAACAGCGTTTATTTCCTTAAACAGCGTTAACCAGTTGATCTAATGGTGAAGTGTTGTGTTTTCTTCGCGGTACGGACTGAATTCTTACGTAATATTTATACGAGCTTTGGCTTGAAAGGATTAACCGGTTGATCTTTCCAATGGAGTTTGTTTCTCTTAGCGCTAGAAACTGATGTTTAATTATTTGACGAACTTATCCAGAAAAACGGGCGGGTACCGCCTGGGAAACTGTACCTCCACACTCGGAAACTTTACCTCTGTTTCCCCGTCAAAAATACTGACACGTCTCCCTACTTTGCTTCAATTCTCTCCTACCGCCCTGATGATGGAAACAGCAAGGACCACCGAAACGGCGGTACACTTTTGCCAGACTGGACGGCGCTACGACCCAGAAGACGGCCAGCTTCGGATTACAAACTTCAAATCGTACTATCTCAAGTCTATGTTAAATTGTATGATGGGACTTCGTGAAACACTTTACAGTTTTTAAAAACCAAAATATCTCCACTGTGGCACAAGACTTTAAAAATGACGTATTTTCTATTTCTACGGATCTCATATCACAAACGCCTCGGCATGTCCTCTGATACATCCAAGACATCATTAAGATACTGGGAACGGACGGACACGATGCCATCTAGTAGGCAGTGACCTTTTGTTCCCGTCTCGGCCTGCTTCTACGGTCTATAAATCACCAGAGCCTTGATCATTACTCACCGCCATCCTCCCCCCGCCTCGAGCAGCACTAATGGGGTTCACTTACAATCACCGTCTTCTTTATAACAGCGTTATGGCAGTGACTACCTGCTACCTTTTAGTTTTCATAACAACCAAAAGATGTCGCACTCACATGAAAAATGGCGATAAAACACGAAATGCTACAAACGATAAAATGATGAGACGTTTAGCCGTGTTGTCTGGTAGCAGATTACGGACGTTTCAGAGGTGCATGCTGCCTCCAGCAGCAGAGATATTACTTAGCCCTGAAGATGAGGGCATCACGGTCCTCCGAAACGTGGTTAAACAACCAAACACCTACACGGAGGAAGAATTTAAAATATAATTATTCTGTCGTCGGTCCACGCCTTTCCCTTAATGAGAGATCAAGAAGGTGGTTGTCTCCTGGGAGATGATGGAGGCAGTAGGTACCTCTGAAATGCTGGCAAACTTCTACCTGACAAAAAGGCGGCACGACCCAGAAGGCAGCCGCCATGAGAACTTAAATTCCTACGGTGAAAGATCAAGTGAAGTGTTTTCTTCGCGGTACGAGCTAAATTCTTAAATATCAGATTTAAAAAAAAAAAAAAAGTGGGGGGCTAGACGGAATTTACAGAACGAAGGATTGTTCAAAGTTCATACGTCGGGAGTCGGGGTGTTCTTAACCGAGGTACATTTTTTTTATGAAACACAAATAACCATCAGGCAAACGATTTTTCGCGTCGTGTGCGTGGCATTTAAGTGGTGCGAATTTCGAATAACAGTCGTGAAATAGCACGATACGAATTGAAATAAAACGTCAGTTATGGTACATCCACCGCGCAGCGTTCAAATTATTTCATCATCACTGTTCGATTATCAGCTTCGGTAGTACAGTCAGATCCAGTTAACAAATAGACCTGCTGCAGGTAACATATTTATTATGTTATTTTAACCGTCTGCCCCAGGGGGTGTGGACCTTTTTCTGATTTTCTGGTCCAATTCAACATTTATTATTGACTCACTTACTTGAAACGACATGATAGTTCATTAAATATGCTTCTAAGCAAGGCACGTACAACAACTTTCTCCAATAAAATCATTAACTACTTCGACTTTTCATGACTTTTTCAGTACCAATTCTAATCTGTGTTGATGATTCACAAGTGTCTGTCAGTGAGACAGCGGCCCAGATCTTGGCTCGACGTTATTCATTAAGCTGAACATGACATAAATATAACAATGGTAACTATATGTACCACCACCTCGAATTTTCAACAACTTTGCATTCCTTCCACAGAGTGTACTTATAGGTTTTTGTACGATTCTCATTGCAAACAGCGATTATTTTTCTGAACAGCAAAAATATTTTCATATTTTTAATGGTAGAGTGTTGTGTTTTCTTTGCGGTACGGGCTGAATTGTTATTATATACTGTTCAGATGAAATGCGTGCTACACAGGGCTAAAGCAAGAGACTCATCATCTTACGTGCGTCTGTCTTGTCTCCGCGCTTATGAACAGAACTTACTAAGATTTTGTAATGACTGTTTATATACCACTTGGGTGCAGAAACAGTGATGATTGGATTGTCAAAAGTGAAATCGCTTGAGAGGTACAGCGATGTACATACACGATGAGAATTAAATGTGATTAATCCGCTGAAATGCCACACGCGATTTTGGTTAAGGATAGGAATTTTTCAGAATTCCTCATTAGCAAATTTTTTCCAATTGATATTACCTTTGGATGTGAATTTTTAAAATAATAATAGTATCACAGCGAAACTCTACAATAGTGAGCAGAAGTAGGACACGTATGCAAAATATGCACAGAAGTTGATTAAACATTCAATTTAGTTACATACTTTCTCAAAATTAACACAAGTATATTGGAATGACAAACGTTAGTAGCACATGTACATATATAGACTATAGCGCGTATAATATTTGGCGTTCTATAAAATATATCAACTAAACCTGCGTCCATCTTCCATAGACAGTCAGGTCAAGACTATTTGAGGTCGCATGTTCGACTCTAGCCTGAAGCTTGTTTGATTTCTTTTTTAAGTTTTGCACATTTAATAAAAACTTGTCAACTACACAGAATACAGGCCCAATGAAAAATGGCATTAGGAATATTGAAATGCATAAAACAAAGGAAAATAAACATCTGCAAATGTTTTAATCGAATTCCTTCCTGGCCTTTCGACTTCAGATTCTGGCAGCCGAGATCGCTAAAAAAAACCCTATACGTAGGGCCACACGTCACTAAAACGCTGACTGCCTGATTTGTTTATGGAACAACAACAAGGCATTGGAAGCGAAACTAATTAATAGAGGTGTAATGAGACAAACGAGATTCCAAAGCGATACACTGCACCATCACCAACAGCAGCGCTACTATCGGATTTCCCCCGGAACTATAAATAACAACACCAAAATAACCCAGCGACACCAGAAAGTCGCTGAGCCCTTAAAACGAAAACTGTGGATAAACGGCCCTGGGGGGGGGGGGGGGGAGAGAGAGAGAGAGAGTATTGTCCACTTATAGGCGTATGATCGACTTCTTCAGGTACCAAGGACAGGGTCCTCTGAATCCTTACGGCGTTATTGTAGGATGGTATCCATTCAACAGAATCATTCATTAGACACCGATAATCGCTTAGCTAGTCAAGAAATTTCTAACCTCTTAAGGGACTTCAAGTCAAACTTGCGTCCATCCTAAACCACACCAATTCAGTTCACACACCCACAACTGGTGACTTCCTATAGCAACCATTTTAATAGTGAATCCATTTTATCATCTGTACATCGGTTTCCAAGTGGCCCAGTCTTTTTAGGACTTAAATTTAAAATTTTGCATACATTTCTTATCCTTCATACGTGCTAAAAGTTCATACCATATCACCATTTAAAGAAATTTGGTTAAGAGCACAAATTATGAGTTCCTTATCGGGCTGAACGATTTTTAACGTTATCGCCCTAAATAAACGCTACACGCTGTGTTTTCTACGTCAAGCCGATGATTTTAAAACCAAAGAACGCACAGCGAAATTAATTTCCATTCGTGCAAGGTTGTACAAAGTCGCAACTCCAGTCTCCGTTAAAAAAAAAAAAGACTGTCACTGTCAAGACACGAAACACAAATCGACATAGCATTATCGCTGCAAAGCCCAGTGGTAACTATGTGTACCACCTGCTCCAACAAACATTAACTCCCTAATTCACATGACTCAGGACTGAGGTCCAGTGGTGAGCTCTTGTGAACATTCGATAAAATTCAGGAAATTTCCTGATCAGCTGAGAGACTATCAGCTTCTTAGGAAGCGCTGTGCTCCATCTAGACAGCAATGCTCACACATGTAGAGTCTGACGCTGTTGAACGTTCATACATGCGAGGATATCACACACCTCGCCATGATGATTACACGTGTTTCTTGTTACCACTTCTAGTCCGTTGATCCAGGAGCACACAGGATACACTTGTTACTCTGACGTATGACGTGGGCCCCAGGACACCTGCTGTGCAGCGTGACGTCACGACCCAACCATTATCTCATCATAATTGAGGTTAATTAATCAGGCATTAAAACTCGCTTCGAGACGGGAGGAAGTGCCTTTCTAAATGACACGAACTCCTGAGGGTAGCAGATAAACGGCACGAAGGTAAACGAGGGACAGAATTATTCATGTAAATCGCAGGAAATGTAAAAAGCTCTCGCCCAAACAGCAGAAATAAAACACTCGTTCTCGGATCTACACACCGAGAGCGTCATTCAACGCTAATAAGTTACAAAATATTGCAGGGATTAAATTTTTCGTAACGACACTAACAAAATCAGATGTACATTAACGCAGGAGTTAACAGAAGATTAAATTCGGCAAATGTTTGATAAAATTTGGTTCGGAAATTTTGGTCTCTCCGTCTCTTACCTTACGATTTAATGATTAACCCATCTAAGTCGAATCTCGTTTAAATAATATTTTAAGAATTCAGCCCGTACCGCAAAGTAAACACCACACTTCACCATTACAAAAATCAACTAGTTGGCTCTTTGAAGCCGAATCTCGTTTAAATAATATTTTAAGAATTCAGCCCGTACCGCAAAGTAAACACCACACTTCACCATTACAAAAATCAACTAGTTGGCTCTTTGAAGCCGAATCTCGTTTAAATAATATTTTAAGAATTCAGCCCGTACCGCAAAGTAAACACCACACTTCACCATTACAAAAATCAACTAGTTGGCTCTTTGAAGCCGAATCTCGTTTAAATAATATTTTAAGAATTCAGTCCGAACCGCGAAGAAAACACTACACTTCACCATTACAAAGATTAACTGGTTAACGCTGTTTAAGGAAATTAATCTCCGTTTATTCTGAGAATCAAACGGAACACACAAATATTGTTAAAGCAGATGGTACAGAAAGTTTAAACTGGGTTTTAAAGGGTTAAAATTTACAAAACCGAATGTTACGTGTTTTATAAGAATCTTGAAATTCGGACTGAGGGCTTTGAGACCAGGGTGCTAAGTGGGGCTACGACAAATCACATGGGAAACTTTATAATTCGTTCTGTTCACCAGATCAAGCGTAATGAGACGGACGCCCATGTAACTTAACTTGCAGACACAGAGAAAGGCGTAACCCGAAGGAAAGAGACCTGTGGTTAGACCAAGAAATAAACACGAGTATAACATTTTAATGAATAGAGACGTGGACTGCGTTGATGTCTCGGGCTAGTGTTCAGTGGCGAACATTGACGGAACCTTACAGGGAAAATAAAATGCGACGGATTTCTTGACTGAACTGAATTTGTATTCATCGCAATGGAACAGTTCTGGTACCGACAAAGAATTTGCTCGAGACGTGTGGATGAACATAACTTGTCCGCATCCATTATAATGTTCCGCGTCACTACACGCCAACACATGTCTTCATGAGAAACTACACGACTCGGTCCGTCCAACATTCCGACATGCCAGCCAACGACCCCCAGGTCAGGACGTCGCAAACACCGTATAGCTTAGTTTGCTTAATGTTTTGTCCAGTTTTAATTGGACGTTCAAACCCACATGAACACAGTAAAATATACACGTCCTGTGAGCATACACACGCAAACTGCGAGCAGCACAGCAGGAAATCCTGTATCATGTATTCATTAATACATTATAATACGCAATACTAATATATTGCCCTTCAAGAATGACTTGAAAATTTAAAAGCCCAAAATTTCGCAGCATTAAATTATCACCAACCAATATACACAGAAGACACAAGGGCCAAGATCCCTTAACAGTGTAACCATGGCAATAGTTATAACAACAAGTTCATAAATATAATCCCATAAGGTCCAAATTCCTTAACAACTAACCAATCAATCGACCATGTGACAACATGAGGAACTTATTAAATAATTCCACTGTCGTTAACACATCTAAAGAAGACGAGGTCTGTCATTTGGTAAGCCTTCCTTGATTTCAGAGTTCATTTACTGTGGGCCTCTGAGTGACCCACCGTTGACGTGGATCTAGTTTTGGGGTGAAGGATAAGCCCCTGACGTTTCGGAGCACCACGCAGCCTTCGTCTTGAAGTTAAGCAAAATGCTACTAACCTTGAAGAATCCTGATAGTGATAAGGTTACATAGAGCGAAAGCCACAATGAAATGAACAGCTCGCGCCACACAACTTTTGTAAAACTGTACTTAAAACTTCAATTAATTTTCAACCTAAAACCGACTCCATACAGCATAGGCATTTTTTTTTTAAAAAAAAGAAAAATGTCGTTCAGAAAATAAACATTAATGTTAACATTACCGTTCACAAGAACCCGATGCCGGTTTCTCTCCTAAGCCAGATAAATCCAATCGGCATCCTGTTTCCTTATATACGAGGCGCGTCCACAAAGTAAGTTTCCCACTCGTCCCACAGCTAGCAAACCTTATATTGCGCGAAGCGACTGTGCGTACGTGATAGAGCAATGACGTAGCATGGCCCATGCACTAACGGTACTTCCCGCGTTCTCACAGTAGCATCGTTGCAGCTGTTGAAGATGGAGATTCTTATTCCAGCTCCCGCCGACTGTGAAGTGCGGTCAGTGATAAAGTTTTTGAATGCACAGAGCATAGCGCCGATCGAAATTCATCGTCAGCTGTGCCGGGTCTATGGGCCTAACGTCATGAGCAAGCAGATGGTGCGTCGCTGGTGCAGACAATTTTCAGCAGGTCGACAAAGTGTGCATGATGAGAAGCGCAGTGGGAGGCCATCCATCATTACAGACGACCTTGTGGAGCTTGTGCGGGAACGCATTATGGATAATCGTCGCTTCACAATTACGGAACTCAGCAGTCATTTTTAGGTTTACGCGCTCTATAGGGGTGACTCACTATAAGCGTCTCAAAGAACGGGAACTGATGTTATTTGAACGGTCAGTAGCGGGAAACTTCAGAAGCCACTAGACTGTGTCTGATGATGCAGAAGAATGCGTCGCGGACTGTAAATCTCGACACCAGGCGCAGACTTATTAACATTATTGAGCAGAGAGAGAGAGAGAGAGAGAGAGAGAGAGAGTGACGATAACGAACGCGTCTGAACTCTGGTCAGGAGCAAAGTTACTTGCAGTCAGCATGCGATTAATCGAGAGACTCGAATAGGAATTGTGAATGATGATAACAGCTGATTGTTCCAGGTATTACATAATATGAAAATGAAATTATTTGTTAAATGCTGTCGTTATTTCGTGATGATGATAATAATGATTGGCTCCAAGTGTGGAAGGCTGAAATAGGATCTATAGATCGAAAATAGAACGACCGGAAAAGCCACTTTGCTAGTGATCGCTGTGTGTGTGAGAGAGAGAGACAGAGAGAGAAACGAAAACTCTGCTTAACTCCAAATCTTTGCGTTTTCAAAAAAAATGATGTGGCAAACGTCGGATTCAACGGCTTTCAACGTGGGCGCTACGTAAAACCACGTCATCATATTTCCATGGTAGGTTTCCCCTACTGACCCTAATAATCAAGACCATAAATATCAGAGAGAGAGAGAGAGAGAGAGGACGTTAATATATCTAATTCTCAATTCTGATATCGTTTGAAATGTTCATCGAAATAATCGAATAATCGTAACAATTTCAGAAACCCGTCCGGAGAATGTCAATATAATTCCTACAAACGAGAGCACACACAAAGGATTAATAAGTACAATTATCAGTGCATTTATTGCTAAGTGAACTGTTCACTCGCTGAAACCAAGCGTGTTATGCAAACCACCACAGAACGTCTCTAAACTGGTGTAGCGGTTCCTTTTGGGACGCTGATGGTCGCTCAGTGGTCAAGAAATGGTGTACAGGCTTCTTCGAACACTGTGATTACAATATTGTATATCTTCGTGGTTCGAAGAGGTGGA
>NW_019059624.1:504569-523610 GCF_000696155.1 Zootermopsis nevadensis
GGAGGCAGTATGACCTCCGAAACGTTGGTAAACATCGACCAGACTACACAGCGCAACAACCCAGAAGACAGAAATCTTCAATAACAAATCCATAAAATGACCCTCGCGAGTTTATTTATAAATTGGCGATATATTATTTTAGAACTTAAATTTGTGTTTCAATTACTAACTCGTGTGTGATAAATAGCCTTTGGCCGATGTGCTCGAGTTTTTTTTATGAATCACAAAGAAGCCGAAGACAGCACAAAGTTCAAACAGTCTCTCACTCTTTTTAATTGTGCCAACAGCTGAAAACAAGATCTCCATTAACGCGGAGTCTAGAGTTCTGTGCGTCACGATCAAAGAGATATCAGTTCAGGACAAGACAAACTTAAGACTAAAAATATCACTTAAAACATTTAACTTTTTGGAAATTTACTTTCCTTCAATGAATTTTTGGATCAAACATAGCACCTGAGTGGTTGGCACTCCTGATTCACATTCGGGAGGTCCAGGGTTTAAATACCGGTTATCCTGACTGGGGATATTCGTGATTTTTCTCAGTACCTCCTGGCAACTACAGGATTGCTACTACAAATTCCTAAGTGATGGCCTCTCTGAGCAAGGGAAGAGTACAGTACGATCACGTGACACGTTCCATAAAGACAAGGTTCTGTATTATCTCGCCATTTCTGTACGTAATTGTACAGGGTGAGGCATTTTAAATTGTGTACTGGCAAAACGGAGAACAAACGTTCCTGTGGTCAAATGCCACGTGTTAGCGGACAAAATTCAATCAGTATTCAGAAGGCCGGTGACAGCGGTTCATTCATTACGCGCTATTAGCTTGAACAATGGAGATTTTCTGACGTGTAACTAATTACACATTGTCAAATACGGTATACGTCGAATAATGAACAATTCCCATTAACTGCGGTGTAATCAGGACGGATAGGAATGTTTATGTTCGTATAATCAGATCAAACGTGGCTATTATATCACTGAAATGCAAGCTCCATTATGTACAGAATATGCCCGATTTGCAACTTTGAGTTCCACTGTTGTTAATTCCAGGTAGTGATGATAATAATAAGGAATAAGAAACCCACAAAAAGCATCGCTATCGACAGTAGGTCTCAATGGCAGGGGCTCGAACCAGTGACTTTCAAAATACGAGGCAGCCCTGTTAAGAGTTAAAACATTTGTGCTGAGTTCTGTTCCGTTATTACATATTTTGGTTGCGACAATCCAGAGAAAAAAAGATCTCGCTTTAAAGTATAATTATTTTAATATAGAATTAATAATTTAGGAAACTTCACTTATTAGTCATCGATAAAACTCTCGAAGAAAACTAATATGATAACAAACAACAAAGCAATAAAAGTTTCGTGAATCATGCGGAAATGAAAGATATTTCTGTCCGCTGCTGAAATGGATCACCCTGTATCATATTTTTTTTATCTCAGTTTAAGAGGTGTATGAAGACAATGTATCAATCAGAACTCTTGCCCATCAGTTACTTGCTGCAAGTATCAAGTCGACTGTCTCATTATCCCCCCCCCTCACACAGTCACATACCAAAGTACCTCTACTTAAGTAGGCCTAACACAGTACAACACATGTTCGTGGGAAATTGCCGCTAGATGGGGACACTTAACGGGACCCCGAAGCAAGGAAGTTGATTGGCGCGGACTGCTCTTTGACTCGCTCCTAACCGTGAGAAATGAGATAAAAAAGGGAACCAATCTGGTCGACTGGTTCCACGTTAATGAGACGGACGTGACATCACTTTGAGGCGGGCGATACAACCGGATCGGACAGGAACAGCATACAATATAAATGTTGCTTTACGTACGTTCATGGAAGTAACATAACGAGCAGGTTCAGGGCATAAACGCTGAAAAACTTCCGAGACCCACGTAGTAACTTTAATTACAAGTGGCCTCACTTGACAGGTTTATCAACTAAAATTTTACGAGCATCTTATTTTTAACTGCGAAAATAATAACTAACTGTGTTTCAGCACACCTAATAACAAAGCTCAGTCAATTCCACGCTGTACCAACGATGAGTTTCATCGCCCTGATGATGGAGGCAGCAAAGACCTCCGAAACATTGGTAAACTTATACAAGACCTACACGGCGCTACAACCCAGAAGACGGCAATGTTCCTTCGTATCTGAATCCGGATTCTCAGACGATGAAATGGTTTTGGCTGTACATACCCGCATAAGGGCTGAGTCTTAATTAGTTTTATTATAATATATGACCTGTTACTGTCTTGTCAGTGCTTCGTGTCACTGACCCCATCAATTAGTTCATCGCTACCTCACCAGGTGTTGAGAGTAGCGACATTACCAATAAAATATGAAAGCTGAAGGTACTACAGCGAAGACTCCATGTAGTAGTAAGCGATCCTTTAACTACACAGACTTGTAGAATTTTACGATCGTCCTGTACATGTAATGCTGTTTTTACAACATACTTCCAGGACCTACTTTTCTTTTAAACGATACTTAATAGCTTCCTATAGTCGTCAGAGCGGTGGGAATTATATATCCCACAGTCGCCGTGACCTGTAGATGACAACACGACGTTGCTAAGTCGGAGTTTGTGGTCTAGGTCTCTACCAGAGTTTCAGAGGAACATACTGCCCACATCTTCAGGGCCTTCCAAATAATCGGTATATGCCTAAGCGTGCATTAAAAAATATGGAATAGTTTTAAAAATAAAAATAAAACCTGAAGATGATGCTGAGACATCGAAACATGTTGTTATATATAGCGCAAACTGTAACATCGAGGAACGATGAATAGCGCGAAATATTTATATCAATTTTAATTTTTAATATCAATATTAAAATAGTTTGTGTATGGACTTGAAGAATAAATATATGTATGAATTGAAAACACAAACATGACGCATCTAAACTATAAATGCCTAAGGCGTTAGAACCCTTAAGATTAATCTCCTCAGCATCCGTCGTTCGCTTACGGAAAGGAACAATAATTATCTATCTATTAGTAAAGAATTGGACAAATTGACAAAATATGGGAAATTTCATGATCCCTGAAGGAATGCCAACTGTCACAAACGACTATGTTATTTAACGATGATTTCAAACTGAACAGGTTGTAAATACAGTTTAAAATTATAAATTATAATGGTAGTGAACTGGGAAAGATCAGGAAGGAAACCGGCGGCTTTCGAAATGTACTATCGCAGTATCTGTCAGCAGTGCGTGTAGGTCACGACGAGAAACCTCTAATACGACAGCCGATCTCAGGGCCGAAATTCGAACCTGAGACCTCCCGCATACGAAGCAGAAGTTTGTGTTGATTGTCTGCAACTGGGCGTAATCCGTCCGTTAGGACGCCATAAAGTAGAAGGTCACGTGTTACTTAACTTACAGCCTGAGGTTTCCTGGTATTGAATGGTATAAGCTGATTACTTTAATTGTTCTGGGACGTCGCAGATGGCTTGATGTCTTCTGCGAGACGAAATACAAGCGATAAGAACTTATTACAGGCCTATATTATACGAGTCTTAGTAAATGTATCCGTATTTTGCCCAGACGTTCCAAAACAAACCTTATTGCAACAGTGAATACATTATATCATGAATATATTCAACGCTTGCACCCACGTGTCCATTAACCTAATATTTTTTCCACACTATTTATATTAGAAAAATCTTTGGTTTCAATATCTTCCCACGAAACGACTCTCCTGACTGGTATTTGTCATAATTTTCCTCAGACCCTCCATGAAAATAACAGGTTTGTTCCTTAGGCGATTACAGTTTCCTTCCACATCCTTCACAATTCATTGTTAATTAATCATCATGCCATTCGAAGATACATAATGTGAGTTACAGACAACGTCGTTAAATAAACCATTTATAAATAAATATATTCTACACTCACTAAAGTAGCAGACCTCTGTGCAACCGGTCTATACGTTTAATACTCAGAGGGAAAATAAATTACTTAAAATGATTCTCTGTAGTTCTGATGTGTAGTTTCTTCATATACTAAGCTCATTATTACACCATTTCCGTTAAAACACAAGGAACAAATTGAGATGCCATCAGAGGGGAAACGACCAATTTAATGTCGATATCATCTAGCATTAGTGACGTATTTGTCGATGGTTTTTATTGTCGAGAATACATACAATTTTTATGGGGAAATTATATGTTATGTTTACCAGCCTGGCGGGCTCCCTTATTTTATGTATAGTACTGTCCACTTCTTTGACAGTAGGGTGTGTAACTTAGCAACCGGTATCACGGACAGGACAAATGCTCCGGATTAAAAATTCTGAGCTAAGTTTATGAACAAAAATTTCGATTCTTTTTTGACGTAAATACGTCTATAAGGAAGGGTCATTCGGCAAAAAAGTGTAACAAGTGTACCTAGGAAACGTCGTGTTTACTCGGAATTGTTGTTACCTAGGAAACGTTACATTTCATTACATTTCTATAAATACATTACTTTACATTACATTACATTCAGCTACCACAGACCCATCTTAAACGTAACTAATTCAAGTTAAATAAGCAAAGTCTTAATCAAACTTTACTCAATCGTAAAGCATGTATAAAGGAAATATTTAGAATAAAGCCAATATATAAACTTCCTTTCCGTATAGACGTATTTACGTCAAATTCTCCGGAACCGTGGTTTCACTATCACTTTTTTTATCTGACGCAACTTTACACAGAACCAGACCTAATAATTGAAAGACTACTATATAAAACCTATCCAGAACCTCCGACAGATCAGTGCAATGCTCAGAGACTGCTTGTTGGAACAATTACATCATCCGATATCAACCATTCGTAAAGCCAATTCTGGCCAATTACAGTAAGAGCTTTGTGTGTTACAATTAAAGTCTATGGCACTAATTAAAATTTCTCTGAAATCGGAGTGACCTTTCATCAAAATAACGTCGATACTCATTCAACTTACAAAATATGGGAAGGGACAAAACACATGAGACACGTCCCCCACTTCGAAAAATTTCCCTCACGCATCGCCGTGATCAGAATTCATCCTAAAAAATTACCCACAGCCACCAATTCCCAGTAAAACGTTACTCATGTTCAAAGTAACAAGGCATTCGTGTTTGAAAAAGGTCACAGACTTAGTTCGATGAATCTACTGTGTTAAATTCGCATGACCTTTCAGTACCGTGTTACAGCCCAGTCAACAACGGTAGGGTAACGCAGTTTCATCCAAAGACAGGGTTTTTTTACGTCATCATCAAATTCCACTCATGGGTTCATTTATGTATGTGAAATGGAAAGGGTAAATCGATTGTACACCAGGTCTATAGCAGGTCGGTTTTTATCTGAACAAGTTCACATTAGCGTTAACAACTGGAAAATACACGCGAACTTTGAAGTGACTGATTTAATTCCAAGCGGATTCCAACCAACAAGCGTTAATACTATGCATTTCATCAAATCTACGGGTCATAGGTCCCTTATAAATTTATGATTTCACTGATGAAAGAAAGTATACGAATTTATAACAATAGTTTTTAAAATTGGATACGTCCCACGGAACATGTGAGATTATTCAGCAATAATTCAACAGCAAGATTTAAATAATTTTCGACCACATTTACCGTCGTCCTACACCCTTCAGCTTTTGACTGCAATACGCAAAACAAATGTATCTACAGTTCAAACAACGATGTAAAGGTTTGTAAAAATGGGTGAGACATTATACAAACGCTATGTCGGACACTGCCGTATGCATAAAGCCAAATAGTTGACTATGACCTTAGAAAATTGGATTTATTCCACAAACCTCTTTAATATTATCCAATTTGTATCTTAAGTGCGTCATGTTTGTGTTGAATCAAATACATATATTTATTTTCACAGTCTATACACAAACTTATTTAAAATAATGTTGTTAAAATATTATAACCTTTATAGTATAAAGTATATTATTCTAAAAACATACTAAAAGATCAATAAATGCAATGCATTAAAATGTATAATAGTTTTTAAAATAATATAAAATGATAAACCTGAAGATGATGTCATAAAACATCGAAACATGTCGTTCAAAAATAGAAGCGCTGAATAATGTAATGTCGTTCTACGATGAAAAAGCGCCATAAATATAACATAATATACTTTATACTATAAATGTTATAATATTTTAACATCATCATTTTAAATAAGTTTGTGTATGTATTTAATATTATCCTTCAATCTATGCACAAATCTCTCTAGTGGTCTCGTCTCTTCGGGTTTTCTGTACGCATTCTCCTTTCTCCCACGTGTACAACGTGGCCCGTACGTAAGTTTAAATAGTATTTAAGAATCCAGTCCGTACCGCGAAGAAAACACTACACTTCACCATTAGATGAACTGGTTAACGCTGTTTAAGGAAATAATAATCGCTGTTTACAGCGAGAGTCATACAAAACCTCTCCATACGCTCTGTACGATAAAGTTTAGAGTTATTCACCCTTAAATTAGATGGTATATATAGTTACCACTGGATTTTAAAGTGTTAAGCTGCAGAATTTTCTCCATCCGCCAGAGACCACGTGCAAAAGAACAGCCCGTGTCACAATTTCATATCTTTTTAATCTCTGTGGTTTTATGCAGAGGATAAAATAAAAAGAGACGTTTCGAACTAACTGTTCGTTAGCAAGAGTTTCCAGCTCGATCATTGATACATTTTTCGTCGCTTTGTACTGCGAGCGGATGCGACGGGTAGAATTCAGCCTCGTCGACAATCTCCACGCCCCCCCCCCCCCCCCCCCCCCCCCCCACTGATGCTGACGCACCCTACACACATCCACTTAACCAGTCACGTCAAATTGTTATGCAGCACGACATAGATACTGGGCGCCCAAAAAGTCACTTTCCAATTCAGGTCTCGGCAAAACTCGACGTTGTTCTTCGGGCAGGAACGCCAAATGTGGATTGGTAGAACTGACCGACGCTTCAGAGGTGTTTTCCGCCTCTATCATCAGGGCGATAATCGTCCTGATGTTGGAGGCATAAGAACCTCTTGAAAAGTTAACCAGTTTCTATCAGACTACAAGGCACAACAGTACGAGGCTCTCAGAGGACATTCCGAATGGGCTTAAATTGTTTCAGCCATGCGTACTACGTACACAACCAATCAACCTTTGAATACATCAGCATTACTGTGCAGCCCACACATTAAACGCAATTGAGATCGTATTACTGGAAAGAAACATTCTTAAGTACCAAGTACCACTGCATATAATTTTATTAATATCGAGACAGCGGTAAATCAGCTTCTACACCTGTCTTCGATTAATCGTCCGATTACGATGTTCCAATACACTTAAACCGACTGTACTGTCACTTATCATTCTTAACCATGTTTATAGCTTTATTTCATAATTATTTATCAACTCGTTACGTTATACAGTCACGTAAATGATTAAGAATTAAGAAGAAAGCGAAAGAAAGTGGTCTCAGCCTATTTTTAAAGTCCTGTTTCGACGTTTTCCTGCGAGTATTGAGAGTAGTCGCGTAAAACCTTTGGATTTTGGGGTCCCCAGACTGAAATCGAAACCCGGAAACCCGCGAATATGAAACCGCGTTTCTTTTAATTCTCATGACAAGTGCACATAAGCAGTGACGCGTGATGATCTTGTTTTGATCTCCCCCTGCTTCATAAACGTGCCTCAATCCCGAGCCGATGGATCTCAACGCGCTAACACACCCCTGCACGGTCCGATAAAGCGTCCTGTTCAGGGGGGGTAACACCACACGTCCCCCATAACTCCCCCCCCTCCCATCTGTTCATTGCCACGATGATTATAGAACAAAGACCCGGACCTGCAGTGTCGAGAGGAAACCCCATTATTCTACATGGAAGATTCACAAGCCTACACTTGTATTCGAACTAAAGTTGAAAATCCGTTCATCGGTAACCAATTTGAAGACGGCTGTCTCCTGGGTTGGAACGCCGTGTGGACCTGCAGGTAAAACCGACGGAAGACGCCAGCCCTGAAGATGGAAACAATATGTTCCTCCGAAATGTTGCTATATACCTGCAAGCCCATCAGACATCAATGACCAGATGAGAAGAGAATGTAGCACGCATGGAAAGATAAGAAATACGTACACAACTTTAAGAAAAATTCCTTCTGAAGAATTGTAACAAAATTAATCCAACAGAAATACAGTGGGACAGACGTCATCAGGCGAGTTGAATACCGAATCGCATTTTTAGTAATTGGCACATTTCTTTCCGATCATAATTGGTACCGTCCTATTTAGGACTTTTAATGAGCTGAAGCGATTAGAAACGAGGGGGGGGGGGAAACTTAGGAAATTCAAAAATGTGGATCGCACTTTTAAGTGCCTTTTCCATAATTATCTTGCACTTGTGCATTTTTATGGGCACTCAACACGTCCTTGCATTCGATACTTAACAGAAAGACGTAAACGGTTTATAGCTCGTTTTGCTGTGACACTGAGTTTTAACGATGGCTTCTATTTCGCGTGAACTCGCTCCATCAAATTCCTACAAGAAAATTCCTTGCCATTCGACGTGATTTCTCGTCTATTCTTGCGATCTGTATAAACGTTTCTATTCGTAACAATGTGAAAGAGACGTCTTTAGTTTGCAGACTTTAGGTTATTTAAAGTAACAGTTTCGAATGTTCGTCAGATATAAGAGTGAACAATTGTTAACTTCTGCAAGAGTTTGTGAAAATGACGAATTAATTAAAAGAATCCAACAATGTAACAGAAAGACTTGTTAATAAACGGACTAGTTTACACAGCTGTTAGTACAACAATGAGACACTACTTATGAAGAATTGTATACAAAAAGCAGAAATATAAGATCACAGACAGAGACCAAAGGTGTTTATTTTCACTGAAGTGTAACAGACAGCTACGATTTAATAATACGAACATTAGATGATAATGTTGCGTCATATTGTGATGATTATTATTATTATTTAGTGTTCTGTCTAACGACAGGTCCATATGAACAGGATCCTTCCATCCTTTTCTCGGACTGGGACCTGTTCATATACGTTCTTGGCAGATGATCCAGAAGTGGTTTGCCATTGCCTTCGTCTGTGTGTGAATGGAGTAATTGTTGGGACGCCACGGAGGAAAACTCCGTGTTGCCGAGACCACGGCCTTGCACAACACAAGTTATAAATTCGGGCACAGCCGGGAATCGAACCCGAGACCCCAGGATTACAAGGCAGCGTTCTAACCGCTAGAACACCGTGGCCATTTTGTGTATTAACAGATAATAAAAAAATACGTAATATTTGTTACGGTGCAGCTTTTGTGGGATCTAAAACAAACTCGTGGACAGATCGATTCACTGGGACAAGGACAGCGTAATCTGTATGAATTACGACATGGAAACGATTTGGAAATAAAATGGACACGACGTAGTTCGAGGTGCCATCCCGAAATGTGCCTGGCGGAGACTCTTGTAAAAACAATGAAAACTTGGACGAGTTTTAACTACGATTTTCGGGTCGATACACGAACTCGAGACCTCCCGAACAGGAATGCTAACCACTGGCCCTCAGTTCTCTGCGCGCTGGTGGGAAAAGTGTCTCAGACAAGAACAATGGAAGTTGCCAATTAGCGTTAAATGATGATTTCAGAAAACCCACTGTCGAAACCTGCGTTCATTTTATTTATGTTTCCGTCATGCACTTTATAACCATTCTTGCGCGCTACTTGTTTCTGAATCAAATGTCTCTGAATGTGGCAGATAAGCTCGTTATCCGAGACTACTTCCCATAATGCATCAGCAAAGGTCGGGTGTTTGTTTACCGACAAGGACGTTCGTTTTTTACGCTCCTAAGATAAAAGTACGTGACGTAGCGATGCCAGACACTGAGGAATGGACCTTGTTCGCGTGGTGAGGGGGGGGGGGAGAAATAAATGACGGGAGAATACAAAGAAACAGGCCAATAAGAAGGAGAGAAACTAAAGAATAGAGATAAACACGAATAAACAGCAATTGTGGGTGTTAAAATCACTATTTTCTGTTTGGGAACGTCTCGTTTGAGCCAAACTGTAAATGTTGTCCAGGATTTAAGGGTTTCGAGAGCGTACAAAACGACCTTAGTGAGGCAACTGGAGTTAATTACAAAAAAAAAAAAGGGGGGGGGAAGGGGGAAAAAAAAGGGGGGGCCTTGAAAAAGAAGGAAAAGTTGCACTCCACATATGACAAATCAATAAGGATGAGACAGGCTTGGTATGTAACACATATTAGATGTGAAATGCGTACAAAAGGGCATGGATCGAAGATTACTTAGCACACGTAGATGGAATGATAATATTAAAATGAATCTCAAAGAAACAGGGTACAAGAATGAGGATTGAGTCGATCTGGCTGATAAACAGGGAACACGACCATAAACTTACGGTATTCTAAAATAAAATAAAGTTCTTGACCAGGTGATCAACCATCAGCTTCTCAATAAGGAATTCATGCAGTTAGTCACTTATGTGCTACATGGATTTACGTTTTCAGTGTCACTGACATCCATGTATTTTAAGTCTACTTATTACGAAACGTCATGTCACAAGTATCTAATTAAAACGCGAAACTTGTTCCATAATTGGATTTATGTTCCACTGCTGTGTGTTTGAGAACGTGCCTCTTGAATACGAGGCAACACGCTGACAAGATCCTGCCAACTTCTGAGGATCGGGGCAACATTACTTAACATGGCGTTTAGTAACAGTTAGCAGCATCGCGTTTTGCTTTCGACGTGAAAAAGAAGCTTTATGGGACTGGTCGGTCGATTCTGCAGCCGACAGCAAACTACAAATTGCTGCTACTAAAACAGGTTGGATCGCTTGGCGCTGAGTCGTACACATTGGCCTGTACCGTTGTCAGGTTGCCGGCCGGCTTCGTCCCAGACACTCCACCGAGGCGGTACGATGCTAAGCGTAAGAAACATGTTTCCTCTACGAAAGACAGAATTAAGAGCTCGTCTGAATAATATTTAAAAACTCAGTCCGTACCGCGAAGAAAACACTTCACTTCACCATTACAAAGATCAACTGGTTAACCCTTTGAAGCCGAAGCTCGTCTGAATTTTATTTAAGAATTCAGGCCGTACCGCGAAGAAAACACTACTCTTCACCATTACGAAGATCAATTGGTTAACGCTGTTTAGGGAAATAATCGCTGATTACACTGAGAATCATACGAGACAATTAAATATAAAATTACGAGTTACTGACTGTTGAAGCGTCTGGTACAGATGGTTACCACTGACCTTGCTTGCTTCTGTACAAAAATTTTGCCTCCAGTTTTCTCGTCTAGAACAATGGTATTCAAACTTTTTTTGTTCGCGTACCCCCAGATATAATTTCTCTTCAACTTTGTACCCCCAAAGTTGTTGGTGTATAATTCAAGTTATACATAGTATATAATCTACATCTAAAATAAATTAAATAAATGACATTACTGATTATTCGGTGTTTGCCATAAAATAATATATTTTTAAATTTCACGTACCCCCTAAGATGTCTTCGCGTACCCCCGGAGGTACACGTACCCCAGGTGGAATACCACTGGTCTAAATTATAGAATCAATAATTAAATTATAATTAAAAGTTAAAACTATTGTTTTGTTGGAAGGTTGCCGAGTATTTTTGTCAATATTAAATTTTTCTTGCTATTTGAAAGTGTTTTAGCTGCAGCTATTCTAGTTATAAAATCTCCTTGTGTATTATTCCCAAGTATTACAAAATTATAATTTCACCTCAAGATGACTGTTATCGCGTAATTTCATATAAATTAACATACATTTCATGCTTACTGCGTCCATCATCAGGGCGATAATAATATTAAAATGCACTTAAAACGGGCAGAGAGGTTGTGAACTGGATTCAGCTGGCTTATGGAAGAGTCCAGTGGCTGTTTCTTGAAAACAATTCAATTGAACCTTCGGGTTCTATCAAAATCAGCGACTAACAACTTCTCAAAAATTCTGCTCAATTACTTCCAACAAGTGTAGGCCTATTAGCAAATCTGACTCCACGAAGAAGAGTCCTCGAAAAGCTAACAGTCGCTTAGGAATTCAAGAAATGCATTGCTGTGTTCACAACATCCCACCCTGCCATCACATGGGAGATCTAGGGTTAGATAATATTAAAGTGGAACTTAAATATATAGGGTAATGTGCACTGGGTTGTCTGACACGAAAGATACGGTCCAGTGGCGGAATGTTATGACCTAAGTAACGAAATTTCGGGATTTTTCGCTCTGCTCCGTGGGATCACTTACTGACCCACGCACCTGAATAAGCGTCGATAAACTTTTAACCGAACAACCAATTAAACACGCAACCATCAGATGCCTTTATAAATTTCATGTTAAACTACAGACGAACAAAATGTCTCCTAATAGAGACTGGACACACAAGGTTTTGACAGGGACCAATCCGGAGGTTTATTTTGTCTGGGACTGTACTTCCGGTTTAATTAGTTTGGAAACGACGTGAATGGAAGGGGAGGGTTGAGAAGGGGAGGCATGAGGGTCTATTCGAGAGGGGGGAGGCGGATAGATTAGGGGGGCATCGCAAAAGGGCAATTTAATCACTGACTGTCGTTCCGCGAGTCATAAAATAGGCACACAGCATCTCTGGCTGAGGCACCGTCCTATATGACACTTTTACGCTCAGACGCTTCAAGCGTGTGGAAGGAATAAACAAGATGAATATAAAAATAGTTTCAAAACAGGTCTCTAATATTCACAGATGCGATTTACAGTTCTCACGGCTGCGAGGATGAAGAATGTCTTCTGGGACGTTGCGCCGTGTAGTCTGACCGACGTTTCAGAGATGCTTACTTGCTCCATCATCAGGGTGATGAGGCCTGATGATGGAGGCAGTAAGTACCTCTGAAATGTCAGTGAATTTATACCACACCACACAGCACAACGTCCCCAGAAGACAATATTATCATCATCATCATCATCATCATCTGACCCCAAGTTTCAACATGGCCAATGCTAAAACCCACCACCGGACACAATTCCGAATTGGCATCACTTTCACAACTGCCGTTTATAAAATCTATCTTAATGTTATCCTCCAATCTCCGGCTCGGTTTTATAAGTGAATGTTTTCCGAGAGCTCTCACCATCCAAAATCAAGATGGATGTATTTGTCCCCACTTTAAGAGCCTTCCTCAATTCAACCACGAATTCAATGTCACGTGCGTAAACCAGAACGCAACACGCGTAGACAAAATGGACCACTTCCGTTTACTCCTCTTAAGGCACATAATTTACCACTGGCACCGTTTTCACAAATCTGTAATATATATTTATTTTTTTTCCATAGCAGAATCTCACTTTTTACAACCATACAAAACAAATGGTAAGAACTAATAATAGGCCTACAAATCGTTAAGAACAGCGGAATTGATGAGATTATCTTTTTCTGCAGAAATTAAAGTCGATTGAGACGTTTCGTGTCTGCGCGTGCAGAACAGAAAGCGATCGGCAGCCATATTGCTGAGTCTGACGAAGAAACAGCCGGACGGACAAAGTGCAGACAGACAGTTCCTAAATAACGTCACAAGTTTCCGGCCACGGCACGGACTCTCACACTGCCGAATCACAAATTAGTTAAACTGGATGGATTACTTCGCAATGGTGAAGTGTCGCGTTTTCTTTGCGGTACGGACCGAATTATTAAATATTTTTTTTCCCAGACGAGATTCGGGATTCAAATAAGACCATTAAACTAAAAATTATACGAGTGAAAACATACGAAAATATAATAACTTTTTAAATTTAAATAACTAAATCCACGGAGGAGAGACGTCCTGAAAGAGCTAATAATCACTCAGCTAGTTAAGAAATCCTCCACTCTCTAAGTAATCCGACTGTTCTGTTTTAAATTTAAATAACTAAATCCATGGAGCAGAGACGTCCTGAAAGAGCTAATTATCACTCAGCTAGTTAAGAAATTCTCCACTCTCTAAGTAATCCGACTGTTCATTACGTGTTTACAACACCTCACGCCTGGACCCTATCCTGAACCAGTTAATCAAGTAGAATATGTCAGATTTTATTTCTTAAAGAGCCATTTTAATATTATCCTTCCATCTTAGCCTAGGTTTTTAAAGTAGCATCTTCCATTTAGGATCCGACCAAAATTTTATATGAATTTATCCATTTCCTCCATGCGTGCTACATGTCTCGCCCAGTTCATCCTCCTTGCTCTAAAAATAAGCACTGAACCGAACAAGATGACAGAGGGTTTGTTTGTGCGTGACAGAAATCGCATGATGGATCACTGTTTTAAACACAAACTATTGATAAAAAAAGAGACCCACAGATTCGCAGAATTTTTACAACTGATAACTTTATACGACGCCATGAAACAGAACAGTGGTAACATGTCGTATGAAAAGACTCTGATAAGATACCCCCACCCCGGAATTAAAATACCAGCCCTCATTTAAAGCAGCGAAATGTTTTTTCTCTCCCACGCATAACCTTTCAAGCAAGGGAGTCACTTAACAAACCCACCCGCCCGCATCTCACAGTATTATTCATGTTATACTTTTATATTTATCACCGGCCTACGACGAGTGGGAAACTATTAACAAAGCGCTTCATGAAAACAAAGATAACGCTAATGTTAAAGATCAGTATTAAAATATAAAAATCCAACTCAAAGCAGATAAAACCCAAAGGATTTAATAATCAGACCAACAACGGATCGAACAAACAGATATTTCAATTTTAAAAAACACGTAGCACTCAAAATCACGTTTCATTCAATTAGGGCAATGCATTCTTAACCTGTACAAGCCGAAGCTCATTTAAATAATAATCTACAACTCAGTCCGTACCGCAAAGAAAACACAGCACCTCACCATTACAAAGATCAACTGGTTAACCCTTTCAAGCCGAAGCTCCTATAAATATTACGTAAGAACTCAGTCCGAACCGCGAAGAAAACACTACACTTCACCATTACAAAGATCAACTGGTTAACGCTGTTTAAGGAAATAATCGCTGTTTAAACTGAGAATCATACAAGAGACATAAATGCACCCTGTGGGTTAAATGAAGTTAGTGAATGTTAAAGCATGTGGTAAGTACAGATACCACTGTTAGTTAAAGGGTTAAACATTCCAATGCCAAGATATCATAGTGGTCGTTATGTGGAGGTTGCACCAGCGAAGCGTACAACAGATTTCAGTGCAATACACTCAAGCCTCTTAAAATTCCATCACACTGACAAGCGAAGACAGCGGAGCGAATGGGCGAAGGAGGGGACAGGATTGAGTGAATGAAAAGAATACGAAGAAAGACAACGATAATATATGGGAAATAAAACGCAAAACTTTATATCTGGTCCCTGCGTCATTTAACAGCCACTAATCAAATGGAGCTTTGTTACGAGGATGTCTCTCTCGTACAAAACTCCACCGGAAAACGTTCAGAAGGGGACGGAAAGTTTAACGCAGACGGACATGCAAACGTTACGCTCTGTTATCGAGTGTTGCTTAACAACAATAAAAACTTAATTCTGTTTCACAGATAAATAAAGTTATGTATCTGATAATGCACTATAATAAAACGTATTTCAAATATGAATCATAAAATTAATATATATACTATTTGTTTTATGAGTAGCCATAACCCCACGTGTGAAAGAGACACTTCCAATTTATGACAAATGTAACGTCTAGATTTGCATTCACTAGGTATCGGCTTCAAAACTCGGCTGCAATACTTGTTATCATGAGATATTTCAGGCAGTCCGTACCGCGAAGAAAACACAACACTTCACCATTACAAAGATCAACTGGTTAATTCTTTGAATCTCGTCTAAATAATATTTACGAATGTAGTCCGTACCGCAAAGAAAACACCACACTTTACCATTACAAAGATCAACTGGTTAATCCTTTGAATCTCGTCTAAATGATATTTAAGAATTCATTCCGTACCGCGAAGAAAACACCACATTTCACCATTACAAAGATCAACTTGTTAACGCTGTTTAAGGAAATAATCGCTGTTAATTGTGGAAATTACACAAAACAAATAAATATCTTCTTTTTCTTCTTTATAATCTTCACACCACGGATTAGGAAATTTGGCTGCTCCGTCTTAAAAATATATCTCGCCATCTTTTCATCCGGCTGTGTATTGTGAAGACTCCGGGCTTAATTAATTTCCTTAGTGAGAGTTTCCAGTCCATGGCCAATTACGTCAAATGGTGAGGGTGCCAAGTTGAACGACTCTGACCTGCGTTTCGGCGCCACGCGACACAATATTTTGGACAGGTGAAATTCGGGACGCCACTGATCACGACGGTATAAAACCGACGCCCATAATCCAGAATGCTCCAAAATACGCCACGATTACAAAATTTTTGAAACAAGCGTCGCGATGCTCCACAAAAACGAGCCAAGAGAAGCCATATTTTGGATACATGAACAGGATGCCATCCTACATTATCTTGGAAAACCGACGCTATCACCTCGGCGCTTTCAAAAGACGCCACATTTATCGCAGATGAGATTCGTCACTGGAAACGTCATTGCTATATCAAATCCGATCGTATCGACGCCAATCGTCATGACGCTCTGACTGACATCACTAACTGTGCTTCTCCTAAGACTAGACGTAATGATTCATTGAAACAGCCGAGGACGTTTCTGCACCTGATGTATCTGATAGAAATTTAGGGACATCTCAGAGCCGCTTGCTGCCTCCATAATCCGTGCTGTGATGGAGGCAGCAAGCACTTCCGAAACGTCGGTAAACTTCTATCAGACTACGCCGGCGCATCAACCCAAAATATAGCCGTCTTCATCCTCGTCGCCGTGAGAACCTGAAATCTCACGAAATTTAGCCTCGTTCGTGCGTGAGGCTGTGAGTCAGATCGTGACGACCCGGATATGCCCCGGGTGGGTAGGCTACCGAACAATGCACTGTAATCCAATATAAATAACACGGCGGAAAAGAATGCACGGGGGGTGGGAGGGGTGACGATATGGGATGTCGCCGAAACAGATAACCACAGGGAGATTTTTCATTTCCCTTACGTGAAATTAATATCAGTCCGATGATGTTTGCGCGGCGTAAGGTCGATAAGGCAGATTACGAAGATTACGGGGCAAGGCCCACGTCAAGAAGAGGGGAGGGGAAGGGGTAATTGAAACAAAAGAGGGACAGACAGACAGACAGACAGAAGAATGAAAATGCGTCAAAGCTGAAAACGAAAAGAATGGGGTCCACATTATCGCCTAGGGGAGTAAAATGGAGACTCCGGTGTATTGAAGAGGGGTGAATTTTTAAGGAGGTGGAGATTGAGTAGAACGGGGGGGGGGGGGGGGAAAAAAAAAAAAAAAAAAAAGGGGGGGGCAGGCTTCGAATTTCAAAATTGCTCACAGCAGTTAGTCTCGGTCAGAAGAGGTACAGTACTAACAAATTTGGGTCCAATGGCCCACGAGGAGGGCAGAAATGGTCCAAATTCTGTGGGCGACGAGTCCGAAATGAGGCATGAAGGTCAACTCTTTCTAAGGCAGAAGGCGTGCACTTGTCGGAAGGATGTACTTTATTAGGGGATGTTCACTGACACGTCTGAAAACAACTAAGACCAAACTGTGGAACTCCCAATTCCATCCCATCCTTCAAACGCTGATAGTCGCTTAGACGATCAAGAAATTTCCAACTCTTTATGAAACCCCAAAGTTCAAGAGCTCGCCACTGGATCCTGTACTTCAGCCAGCTTAATCCGGACATAATTCTCACAACCTGTTTCTTTCAGATCCATTTTAATACACTACTACCCTTCCATCTGTGACCCGGTCTCCTAAATGACCTTTTTCCTTAAAATATTATGACTAAGCCAGTGTAGACTCTTCCTTTCAAATGCGTGCTACACGTTCCACCAGTCACTCCCGCCTTGAGTTAATCAGCCTAATAATACTAGTCCATATCAGTTTATTAGATTGCAACGCATTTCGGAGCAATATTCTGTATCCATCTACAGGGCTGAATTACACATCGCGGCGGAAGCCATTGGACCAACATCGACAAATTCACCGCCTTCAGAACCTCAAATGTAATACTTGATGACGGGCACAAATTAATCACGAATCCCCCATATCACCTGTCACTTAAACCCCCTTTGGGTCAAAATATTTCCTCAGTACTCTGTACTCTTTCCTTAAAGGTAGAGACCAACTTTCCCACCGATACAAAACAGCAGGTAAAATCACAATTTTTTATATTTTACTCTCCGTGTTTTTATACGCGAACAGGACAAGCTGTGAACTGAACGCAAGTAGGGATGACATTAGAATTTCGTAATTGGGTGAGGAGAGGATTGTAATTAGCGTGCTGGTCGGAACGTCTTGTACAGAACGATGCAGACGCCCCCAGCCTCAGGGACGGCAAATCCGAGAAACAAACACATCTACACACTCGCGGTTGCCATGGAAACGGACACAGACCGCGAGGATCCCCGGAAAACGATCGTGATTCTCAAGGAGAGTTTCCAAGAACGGTCGGCGGTGAAGATACCCTGTGGGGTGCGTTCTTCACCCTAGTTTCTCGAAAGACGAAGCCATTTTTCCTATTTACGGAACGTTAAAACACTCTCACATATCCGCCTCGACCCAGGGAGAGTAAACTGTAGGAATTTAAGACGATAAAATTACGTAATTCTTAAAACACTTCCTTTTAACATGTCTGCAGTCTTTCCATCTGGGACGAGACAGGACTTACTCTGGAGCGAGAGACACAGAATTGTCCCGACAACATGGTTCTTTTGAACCTTTCCTGTTGTGATCAGTGTAACATCATCTTCATTTTGTTTTCTTATTATTTCCTTCCTCCTTTATTCCTCACTCCTGACAAGCCACGCGCGTTCAGTTACAAATACCGAAAGGCTAACTAACTAACTAGATGGCTTACCGAACCCGAGGGTTCATCACCGAATTAACCAAAGCCCTCCACCGGACCCTGTCCTGGGCCAACAAAATCCAGTCTCCTTCAACTCCTATCTCCCATAG
>NW_019059624.1:523796-569586 GCF_000696155.1 Zootermopsis nevadensis
CGCCTGAGATTATCCTCCCATCTACGTCTAGGTCTCCCCAGAGGTCTCTTCCCCTCAGGCTTCCCGACCAATACCCGGTGCACACCTCTTGTCCCATCCAAGCGCGCTACATGCCCAGCCCATCTCATTCTTCTCGACTTAATCACCCTGACAATACTGGGGGCGGAGTACAGATTTTTAAGTTCGTCATTATGAGGTTTTCTTCAGACACCATCGCATATCGAAGGGCTAAATGTGCCGTAAACAGAAGACGTGCACATGTAGGATTGTGGTTCTGTTCGCTTGCAGAAATCATCTTTCTTTTAAGCATCTTCGTGTCGTGTCTTATATATCGGCTGTGTGATAAGGTCAACTCAGGGCTCATGTGGACACGACAATGGACCTTCCGATTCCACACGGAAGGCATGAATTTTTAGATTAAATGGTACAGTACCAGCGTGTCAATGACTCAGCTCCACTGAGACCTGGATAATGCTGACGGCGAGTGACAGAAATGGATGGGCAAGCAATGTCTGAAATGACTGTGTGTAGGGGGGACGGAAAGGCTGTTTAAAATACTAGCAACCTGTTAGAAGGGTATTTTATTGAGAGCATGAAGTACCTACAAACTGACTAAACATCCCATTTAGTTGTAATGTAGAGGCCATCTCGCCGATGAACATAAACCAGCAGGTTAGACAAACGTCTCCTTTTAATACCAACGCATTTGTTGAGGTACTGGTGTGTGGACCAGCTGTGAAATTTGTGCAGGGCAAAGTAACCAGACGGAAGGCGTCGAATTCGAAATATGGTTGTCATAGCAACGTACATGTTCCTAAACCAGTCGGACATATATATATATATATATACATATATATATATATATATATTGCTTCTCATTTTAATTGACGAGTGTTCAAAACTGAACATAAACCCAAATAAACTTCAAAAATTTTAATCATCGAATCAGGGAAGATGAGATCCTGAAGATGGAAACAGTATGTTTCTGCGAAACAGTGATATCTACCTGCGTCGTCTAAACCCAGAACAATTTTAGACGCATTTCGCCAAACCCTCAGCACCTCATAAGGGAACGTGAGACGTACGATATAAATTATGGCGAAGAGACGTGTGTGTTCCGTTCAACTGTATAAGAAATACCTTTAGCCGCCACCCCCCCACCCCCTCTCTCCGCTCTTCTGCTCCAGACATCGGTCGGATTTGCTCTCTCCGTTTGTTACTCATTCTCACATTCATCTCCTTCAGCCAACATCTCTCCTCTACTTCGCTGAAACCAATTCTGGGATGGAGGAGGGTTTCAACCCCCTCTAAGGGGGATGTGGGGCGGAGGGAGGTAGGTAGGAATGACTTCCACTTACCAAGAGAGAGAGAGAGAGACTACTGAACGATCACGCTCAGGCTCTGGAGCGGTAGAAAGTGGAAAACCTAGTAGCTTCTCTGTCTATCGTATTTGAGGTCCAATTTCCCGCGACAAAGTAAGACATGGAACGGCCACAAAATGGAGCTTCATCTGCAAGCGAATCTCAACCTTAACGTTTACAGACATCCTCCTACACCCTCTTTCGCTCATCCTTCTAGGAAGCAACCCCCAAGGCAGCATTTCATCTCGCGGATTACGCTAGTACAGCTGTGAACATAATTCTTTTACTGCTTACTAAAGTGTGTTCTGAAGTCAGTGGGGTGTCAATTAACTCGGTTCAAAAACATGGAAAACAGACGTGGGGCCCAGATTTGTACAAAAATGCGATCGGCTCCAAGAAAACAGTACACGAGCGACACGCAAGATGGTGGCAGAACAGTATTTGCTGACAAATGACGAACAGCAAATGCACTCTGCATAAACACGATGGACCAGAGCTGTTTTGATAATCTCGTAGTTGCTCAGCTGGCCAATACATTCCCTGTATTTTGTGTAACCTGAGGTTCATTACCATGTTCACAACAGTTCGCTATGTTACTCTATCCTTATCCAGTTTTAACACATCCCACATATCTCAAATTCTAACGTTTTCTGACTAAAAATTTTGTACGCATTTCACATTTCCCTCTTGCCTCATACATCTGATCTTTCTCTACTGACTGTCCCAAAATATCCGATCGCACCTCGTATAAGGCTCTTCAATGCGTAATTCTCTCAGCCTTCCCCTTACGTCCTCTGTTCTAGGTCTAAATATTTCCGCCAAGAATTTGTTCCGAAACTCTCCAATCCACATTCTTGCCTCAAGGTCACGTGCAACAATAATAATTATAAAATTGCGTCACCTTTCTTGCCGGAGGGTACACCCCCTTGCCAACTTATCTAACCGGGGGTTTAAAATGCTCAATGTAATCCACTTTTCACTTCGTTAGAGTTTTTATTCTTGTGAAATTTCGGCCTCTCAAATTTTATCTTGTTGACCAAAAGGCGCTTTGATTTTAGGCCTGAAACTCATAATGTAATAATTGCCAACCGAAGATTACGTAAAGTAGATCCTGCTTTATCGCGAGCTATGATACTTATCCAGACACTCGCACAACAACAGACTATTACTTTAAAATAAAATCCTAACACTATAACCCGTCTACGCCCATATCTCTCAAGAGGTCTCTTATTTTCATTCTTAGACTAAAATTTTGTGAGTATTTCTGTTTCTTATGCGCGCTACAATGTTCGTTTATTTTTATCACTTTAATATTATTATTTTGCGATACATTTAAAATATATCTCAACGTTTCATTGTCTCAAATTATGGAATGTACAGCCAGAAAGTAAAATACAAGACAACATTTTCTGATTAATAGAGAATGTCTCATTTCTTGTGAATACATTTAGCACAGTGTTGTTTGTTTTTATGAACCAGTCTTTACCTCGACGAATGCGCAGGTTAATCTTGAGGGGCCGGTCTCTCCATAGCAACGAGAGTAACTCATTCGTCTGCTGTTTGATGCTCAGAAAATATATGAACTCTGCTTCTACTTTGCTGTATGGACAATGTTACAGACGATAACAATGAATTTGGAACGAGAGGGCGGGGGTGGGTGGAGGGATGAAAGGGTGCAGTGTATCAAAACAAAGAGAATTGTGAGCAGAGATTTTTCCACCCCAACTTTAAAGAATAGAACGTGGCTGAACAAAAGCTTCGTGGATACCACCGCTCTCTTGAAATAAGACAAATCAAACCATTTTTCATTTCTAACGTCGGGATTCTGTATTACGTTTAAGGAATCTGCGTATGCGGTCATATCCCATTCTCAGTGCGTATCGCTAACACGTGCAGAGTCAACTTCATATTATTATTCGACTGCAATAACCCTGTCCAATTCCTCATAAGAAAACAGTCGACGATTAACCGTCGAAAGCACAGTGGTAACTATGTGTACCACCCGTTTTAACAAACAGTAACTTTTCATTTTGTATTTATGTGTTTCGTATGATTCTCACAGTAAACAGCGATTATTTCCTTAAACAGCGTTAACCAGTTGATCTTTGTAATGGTGAAGTGTAGTGTTTTCTTCGCGGTACGGACTGAATATTAATAAATATTTTACAGACGGGCTTTGTGCTTCAAGGGTTATATTCTCAATAAATTCTATTCTTAATTCTGTGACTGGCTACTGAGATACAGAAGCCTGTATATAATTACCTAAGAAACAGGACTAAAGGAATTAGAAAAATACACAATTTGTGCTTTTCACGGTCTTAAAGAAATACGATTATTACGATAATCTGACCAAGAAGGATTCCACAGGCGGAAACAGTAACACACATTACAAAGATGATAAACGCATAAATTATTTTTATCCGGAAGCTTGTAAAGAAGTAACCACTTGAAAGATCTAGAAGTAGATGGAATGAAAATATTGCAAATTTCAGATTTTCATGGCGGCGAGTTTCGCTATGAGGATTGAGACAGCAAGCATCTCTTGCAAAGCGTCCGCGAGACTTCTTTACCAGCTGAGTGACTATTAGCTTGTCAAAGGACTGAGCTCCATGGAGACAGTTATAATTCTATAACATATCTCGTGGATCCACTATTTAAACAGGAAACGATATATACGTTGAAAATAAACGCAGTGATAATGCAAAATCCCGTGGATAATCTGAAGTCCTTCATCAGAGGTTTTGAAAAACGCGATATTAATCTGCTGCTATTGTTTGCAATATCTGCGGAAAATAATTCAACCACAGTCTCATATCTAAGGCTTCGTTTTCTTGACAGACAATTTTTAATCGGGGTTAGTGCGGTCAGAATTTGGAGCAGCGGCCAGCCATTTTATTACGTTTTATAAAACGGCAGTTTCCGGCAGCAGTGCGCCTTGAAGTTAGGCAACGAAGCGAACACCCGATCCATTACAGAGACGAGGCGAAGACCGCTGGACCACTCCAAGTGTGGAAAGGAAGGGAAAGGGGAGAGAAGAAGAGAATGATATGCCCGAGTCAGGGGGAACACGACAGGCTTAAAAACGAATGGAGCAAGGTTCTCGGTTGTTCCGTGAACGAGGTGAGACAAATACGCGGAATTGCTTTAAAGACCGAACTCGCAATAATCGTCTCGTTCAAAGATGCGACGAAGTAAAACATTAGAACGCCAGCAATGACATTTGTAAACGTGTGAAATTTTATTTCACTACGTGGTATGAGCATAAGATTGAGAATATGTGAAGGGGGGTACTGAGGAAAAGATAGCGAGAAACTATACACCAAATAACTCTACTATTACGGTGATTATCGAAGGTGGCAAGACTGGCTTAACATGTAGCACGCACTGCAGAGAAGACAAATGCACATATTTTAGTAGGAAAACGTGAAGGAAAGAGTTCAGTTGAAAGACCAAGGAGCAGATGCAAGGATCACAATAAACTGGACTGGAATGGATGGTCTGCGGCGTTCTAGACAGAATTCGTCTGGATCAAGTAATGGTCCAGAGACGGGATCTCGTGAACACAGCGAAGTCTCATGAGGAATCTTTCTTCTAACTAACTAACTAACTAGATGGCTTACTGAACCCGAAGGTTCATCACCGAATTAACCAAAGCCCTCCACCGGACCCTGTCCTGGGCCTTCGACTCCTATATCCCATAGATCTCGATTAATATTATCCTCCCATCTACGTCTAGGTCTCCCCAGCGGTCTCTTCCCTTCAAGTTTCCCAACCAGTACCCGGTGCACACCTCTTGTCCCATCCATGCGCGCTACATGCCCGGCCCATCTCAATCTTCTCGACTTAATCACCCTGACAATACTGGGGGAGCAGTACAGATTGGAATCTTTCTTCTACACTTTTTATCAATCTCGCAAATATGATTTATACAATAATATTTGGTGAAAACTAGACATTATGAAGCTTATCTAATGTAATCAGATATAAATATTCTCCACAGCATCTTGTTTTTTTTATAAACGCCATGAATCTGCCCCATCTTGTTATGAGGAGAGACAAAGTTTTACATTGATGTAAACAAACATGTAAAACTGTAGTGTTGTATATCGGGACTGTAATATTTAACATAGGTTTTTTTCAGACAAAATTCGGAAGAATTGTGAATTGAATGGTAGCAAATTTCGTTCAAAAGTGTTCTGATTAACACTTCCCAAATGAGTTCAATTTTGGACCAGGGTTTCAAAAATCACTGTGTCCTTTCAGGGAGAACATGATATGCAAATTTCGATCCACAATCTGTTCATGTGCAGGCTGACTGACACCGCAGAACACAGAGTCATCTGTCCGCACAATACTTCATTATCAATTATACGATTCAATTTATCCTTCAATTTAAGTTTCTTGACTGCACCAGAGTTGAAATGCATCCGCATACAAACGCACACGGACAGAACTACCCTTCTGTAACAAAGGACCATAATAATGATGAGGGGCCACAGACAAGGGGTGGGGGGGGTTCAGCGTCTCAGCTGATTAAAAGCCCTACGGATTTCGCTTCGCCGGCTCCAACTGATGGCGAGTGACAGGTTTTAATATCTACTTGTCTGTCCTGCCGGAGGGGAAGGGCCCACCCCAAGCACAGTCACACACTCCATGGGTCCGGGAACCACCCCTTCGGCTAAACAGCCCTTAGCAGCGCATCCTATTCAACAAATCCCCTTCGAGCCACATCAACCCTTATATAAAATCCATCCTCTTATTTCTCCTGTTCCTTCTCCGTTCTTGGTCTTTTGTTAGTTTTCCCTCTTCTCCTCCGCTGGTTCTCCATTTCGTCTCCTGTCCGTAATAAAGGCAATTATTCCTCCAGCAGAAGTCTCTTATCCGCGTGCGTGCCTGGGCATTAATGTGGTCTTCCCCTAAACTGGACGGGCTGGATGCAATAACATCCGCGCAAAGCGTTTCACTGTTATCGTACTTACGGACTTCCCCTGTAGACTAATTAAGCGAGGCGGTTTGGATCAAAAGAGAAATACGCCGACTGATCGAGCGTCCATCGTTAAACGTTTGACACTTTGCGCAGTGAGAGTGAAAACAATCTGACGTAATGCCCGATTAGAATCACATCTCAGGTCCTTATTACGAAATTTCGTCTGAAAACGTCTATAAACCTTTATAGGGTAATGGGCAATTAGGCCCGAAAAGATTATACTTCAGATCTTTTATATAAGCTCGTCACTCTGATGATGGGGGCAGCAAGCATCTCTGAAACGTCGGAAAACTTCTACCACACTACACGGCGCTGCACGTAAGAGGGCAGTCATCTTCAACGTCTAAAAAACGTCTTTCTTTTATCGTGACTTTATATGAAATACAGTTTTATGGTATTACAACGACCGTGTGTCTTCAGTAATAACTTTACAGCCAATTAATGGATATTCACAAGACAGTAGGTCACATAACTCGTTTTTCTATTCGTTAATACAAACTTCTGAGGAATTAGCAAATGGTTTTGTAACTGGAGATCTTAAAAAAAATTAACCTATATAAATTCTGCTATTGAGAGTTTTTTATGGAACTATAAAATAACAAAGTTACCACGAAATACCGACATTTTGCTTTCGATTTCAAGGTAATAAAAATTATCAACTGACATTATGTATTAAAACACGACAAAACCTACAAATTCAGTATGAAATATTGCTTACATATCTGTAATAAAAGTAACGGCGACAGGCCGAAACGTCTGGGTAACATATGACAAACTTAACGTAATCACAATCCGCAGGATACTACCGAATATTACGCGTTACAATCGATCACTAAATTGTGTAACTATCGATTTACAGTCTTACTGGCTTCATCATCCAGATCGAATTATGTGAAGAACCATGAATATTTGCTTTGTTTAGTGTAAACTCAGGGCAACTAGTAACAACCACAATCACCAGTTTACCCCACTTTACCCAACGCACGGCTGTTCCAATAACGACGCCTTTTTTCACCGCAGTAATGTGATAAAAGTAACCTTAAAAGCCCACGACGTCTATTCTGACCAAAGGTTTTTTCGGTGATTTTCCTCAGTACCTCAGGCAAACGCTGGGATAGTACCTACAGTCAGACCACGACCGCTTCCTTCCACATCCTTTCCAATTCATTTTTCATTATCATCCTCTCATTCGATGCTATATAGTCTGAGATTCTAAACGCGCGTCGTTCAATAGACCACGACTCGTCATTTTTGATCATACGTTTATGACAGAGCGTGATGAAATAGCTTACGGCATAACACCCGCCCAACTGGCGACTTCTCCTTCAGAAATTACATTCATAAAACAGAGACTGATTTAATTTGGTCATCTTAAAGTGTCTGGGCGTCTGACAGTTCTTTAACCGCGCGCGAGTTCAATAATATCCGCTCCAAGGGTTTGGAAGTCCTGAATTCCATTCAGAACCCCTCTTCGCCCTACGAAGACACCCTCTTCGCCCTATGGCTGCCTTCCACAAAGACTAATCTCGGCTCTAGAAAAGGGCAAAACACAAAATAATTAATGTCCTCCACTCATAATTCCACATCAGCAGACATCGACTGATTCAGCATCGCTTTCCTGGAGGCTACCAGAAGGGCAAAGTTTCAATACGTCAGACAGTTGGAGCTTTAACGCAGTGGAATGGTCATGAATGTTGTTGGCATTACCAACCAAATGCTTGGGGTATTCATTTCAAATGAACTGCGAACTGTGAGTAGCCAGGCTTTTAAACATCGCCTATTCAGTATTTCATTACGTCCACTGTTAATAGTCTTGCGGAAACAGAAGAGGTGGAATGAGATAATGAAAATAAAGAGAAAGAAGGCAGAAAGAAGAGAGAGAACACAGCGATAAGTAAATTAAAGCCGTCCCACTTTACGCCATGTAGGCGCTTGGGGGGAGAGGCGGTATAGCTCCTACTCATTCTTGACCTCGGCACTAGATGGTGGTGAGTGGTCAGCATCACGCCCCGGCCGGCTTTACCCCCGGGAAAGGACCCCGGTACCCATTGTAGAGGAGGCTGGGTGGGCCCCAGAGCCGGTCTGGACGCAGAGGCTAGAGGAAAAATCCTCAAGTAAATCATTAGAATCCTTTCAAGGTTTAGGTCCATTAGATCCGTTTGTAAGGTTACACAAACTGCTTAAACCATCGCATTCGAGGTCTACCTAAATCCCACTTTACCTAACCAAATAAAGGAAAGTAGGAAATAGCAATGAGAGCTAGAAATAAAGAAATAAAAAAATGTACAGGCAGAGAAGAAACTGGCGCTGGAAACCGAACCATGCCTACAAGCTCCACAAACCCTCTTCCCCAAGCTGACCAAGTAATGCGTCAAGACATCTCTTAATAGGTTAAACGCTGTGGAGTAATGAATCGCAGGGCATTATGGGTCGGGCCGCGTGCTCCTCTCATTGATGCTGCAGAGGCTGTCGCCGGGGAAACAGAGATTTCAGGGGGTAAGGAACGGGGGGGGGGGGGGGGGGGGGCTCGACGCCAACCGAACAGCGTTGCCACATCGTTTGTCATGTTGCGAAATGAGCTCATAGGAAAACATCCATTTCGCGTACAGTTGCTTCAAAAAGAAAGGGGAATGTTTTAGTTATCAGCCGTAAAACATCGAAAAAAAAGAAAAAAACTTCCTCGTGACCTTATTTTTTTTTTACTCTTCGAAGCCGAAGCTCGTATAAATATTACGTAAGAATCCAGTCCGTACCGCGAAGAAAACACCGCACTTCACCATTACAGCGATCAATTGGTTAACCCTTTGAAGCCGAGGCTCGTATAAATATTACGTAAGAGCTCAGTCCGTACCGCGAAGAAAACACCACACTTCACCATTACAAAGATCAACTGGTTAACGTTGTTTAAGGAAATTAATCGTCGTTTACAGTGGGGATTGCACGAAACACATAAATACAAAGTGTGGAGTTACCGATTGTTGATAGCGGTATATATAGTTACCACTGGGAGAGGGGAATTCTTTCTCAGGTGACAGAAGCTAAGATACCATAGAAATTCGCCGTCTTTTATGGAACCCAATCCACTACCGAGCTCACTGCAGCCTTCCAGCGGACCATGCACTGATCCACTTGAACAGTCAACACTGACACCCAACTTGATTAAAACCCATTTTAATATTATCTTCCCATTCTGGGATTCACAAGATGTTCCTTATCTTCAAGCATTGAGATTCGATTGAAAATGCATTTCTCATGCCCCTATGCGTCCTACAGAGCCAGCCCATCTGTTCGTCTTTGAACTGGCTACTCCAACAAAATCTTGGGAAAAAAATAAATTACCTGAACCATACGAAATAACTACTCAACATTGACTCAGCGACTTTGGAAGCAACCTAACCTAACAAAAGTACCCGTTGTTTGTTTAATAGCAAAACTGTATTAAAGATGAAAGGGCGAGATACACTGTAAACAAAATCTTTGGCTAAACAGTATCACTTACAAGGAGCTATTTTTACGTCATGGAGACAGACAAGGAAAACACATTTCTCTCTAGAAACACCCAGAGTCCTTTACTTTTAGCATACAAACCAGACGATAAGATGGGACAAATCTCGTCTTTTAAGATTCTAGCCATAAAATGAGACAAATCTCGTCTTTTAAGATTCTAGCGACGAATGGAGCATTAAGACGCTTTGATTTATATTTATAGTCGTAAACGAAAACTCGGTTCTGCTTGTAAAACGCGGGGACACGCTTTCGTAATGTTAAGGACGCGAGGCCCCCCCCCCTCCTCTCCCAGTCATTTCTAATGAGCGGGTGCTTCACATCAGTCAACTCGGGGCCATCTTGAAATGCCACGTGACTATCAGTATTACCACTGTGTATAATTAAGTCGAAGCGACACCAGATGTCACTTTTGCTGTCTCCAGTGTGACCAATCATTTCCGTAACTACAAAAGCCAAGCCAGGCCCAGAAAAATCCAGTCCTTACTTTTACTACGTATTTATGTTTGCTGATTCATAACAACATGTAAATATATGTATTCCATTAAGGTTCTCGTCCACGCTACATGCCCAGCCAATCTCATATTTATTGCCTCCTATCAGGTCCAAATATTCTCTTCAGACTTTGTTCTGAGACATCTTCAATCTGTGTTCTTCACGTAGAAAGACAGAACAAAGTTTCTCAAGGTATTGCGGTGTGAAACTCGATACAATTCGTTTCAGACCCTAATAATAACCATATTAATGACATATCGAAGTCAGTTCGGTTACTGGATTACAATTTCTGAAGACCAGACATTAATAAACAGTGCCGGATTGTCAAATAATGGCACAGCCTTCATAACGACTTTCTTAAAAATCAGTTCTTGGCCACAGAAGTCTTCAGCGAGACACAGATAAAGGCACATCTGGACCACCAGTAATTAAAACAGGATGCTAGAAGGTCAAAATATATTGGAATGAAACCGGGGCCCCTTTTGACGTGACGTAATTTCCGTCAGACCTTTCTACATTATCAATTTTAAATGGTTGATTGAATTGAATTAACAAAATATTACAATTGAATTGTGAGAACAAATGACAAATGATTTCTGTCCATGAAATGAAATGCTTTTATTGTCAACGGACGCCTTGACACAAAAGTTATACGAACCGATTCAACGGAAAATTCTAAGGAATTTCAGTAGCACCGTCAGAAAAAAACACAGAATACAGACCAGACTCCTCCTTCCAAATCCTTAACTCAAAAGTTCGAAGAAACATATTTCATAAACCAGAATTAGTAATGATACATACAGAACATATAAACTTTGCTTAAGACATTACGTCCAAATATTTTTCTTGCATCAAAGACTTGCCCCATTGCGTGCTACATTCCCGCTTCATTACATCAGCCATCCCTGTTTACCCTTTGAGGCCCAGTGGTAACTATATGTACCACCTGCTGTAACAGTCAGAAATTCTGCATTTTACCCACAGTATAATTATATGTTTCGTATGATCTTCAGCGTAATCGGCGATTATTTCCTTAAACAGCGTTAACCAGCTGATCTTTGTAATGGTGAGCGTTGCGTTTTCTTTGAGGTACGGACTCAATTCTTTTACTAAATGAGGTACCGAATAGAAGAACTTCGTTTATGGCAAAACGTCTTCAAAGCTGAGCGCACAATCTATTCTGGTACAACCACGCTCAAAAATTTACTTACGCATTCTACACGGGCGGGTCTGAACAATTTGGATGTCAATGAAATATCTTGTAGGTTGAAGTTCAGGAACTACTGAACCACTGCGTTTTAAACACAAAACATTTTTAAAGAAAGACTGCTTGAACACAATTAACTGCGATATAATTACCCCAGATTGTCTGTTCCAAAACAAATAATAAACATGTGTCTCTTTGCTTCTATAATATCATCCGACAATTTCAGAGACAGGGACTGAACTAAAATCCTGGTTCAACTCCACATTTCAATTCGGTGCAACACGACGCGGCTAAAACCGATAACTGCAAACGATAAAGAATTTTTAGCATCTCTTAAGCTTCTAATGCAACACTTAGTTTTCCATAAACAGCGAAAATGGTTTACATAAATCAAATTCAAAACGGAATAAAGTACGAAACTTCGTTTGACCTTTCACGACAGTCTGCATCTAAGCGGAATTTAAAGAAACTTTCCGCGAACCTCGGGGAACGAGTGACCGGCTCTGTCAGAACTAGGACTTTTCCTCCGTTGTAAAGACAAAACACAGAGGAGAATATTTGGATAAAAGAAGCAAATGTAACACAAAATGGATAACTTTACATAATTAAAAGAATCATACGCCTTAGACTTCTCGAAATATTACGCTCAGAAGAAAGACGATGGCATGAAGAACACACGAAAAATCCTATAGTAAATATATTAGAGGCTTAAGAAAATATGCTATGATAATATTAAAAAGCACACTAAAGAAATAAGTTGAGAGGGCTTGAATTGTCTAATATCTAATGTCTAGTGTTGGAATAAATAGTGACAGATACGGGCTGCTTCAGCTGATAATCCAGGGAAAAACATTCGGAAAGAGGGGGCCTCGCAGGCCAAGAATCTTCTGGCTTCAGAACCTCAAAACTTGGTTCTCGATGTCCACTGGAGGGCTGTTTCAAGTAGCAGACGGTAAAGCTCAAATCGCTGTGCTGATCGCCAACATATGGAACGGACAGGCAATTTAAGAAGAAGAAAAAGAATGTAGTTCACATCTCAGTAGTTCGTTCAGCTATCATATTGGTATAATCATCTGTGGAGAATTAATATGTAATCCAATGTTACAATTTCTATACCAAATTTATTCAAAATACGTTAATGCTTCTTGGGTTGAATCATGCCTAGAGACGGACAGACGGACAGATAGACGACCATGAAGAGTTCAAAATGTGTTCATTTTGTGACCATCGTGTAAAAACGCGTAATAATAGAGTACAACTATAAATCTGTAGAAAAAAGCACTGCTAATGCAATTATCTGAAAATCGATGGTCAAAATCGAAGGCGATCATTTGTTGATAGAGACTGGACTTTAGGCTTCTAGCTTGCGTCTTGGAGCAGAACAAATACAAATAATGGGGTCTCAATGATCCTTGAATGCCAACAATCGCCAGCTAAAATTTGCCGGATGTACAAAGAAAACAATTCAAGGATATCTGGCGAGTCAAATCTTCGCTTCCGCAGACAGCCGACAAATGATCTGCTGTTATTCCCTTCGGACGGAAACATCGGGCCCCAAACCAAAAATACTTCAATCAGCAAACATCAAAGACGAAATTACCGCCGCAAGTTTAATGTTCCAGGTCTGATCAGGAGCGCTCAAGATCGAGATCTATCGACACGGAGGTTTTGCTCTTGAAAGTAATTAATGATTCTGTAAGTTGAAGCATAGAGCGAGTTGATGGTCTCCGCGCAGCTGTGTACATATTACTGTCTTAATAATCCAGTACGTACCGCGAAGAAAACACCACACTTCACCATTTCGAAGATCAACTGGTTAACCCTTTGAAGCCGAAGCTCGTCTAAATAATATTTAAGAATTCAATCCGTACCGCGAAGAAAACGCAACAAGCATTCAAAAGCTCAACTGATAAACGCTGTTTAAGGAAATAATCGCTGTTTACGCTGTGAGAATCATACGAAACACATAAATACAAAATTAAGAGTTTGCGACGTACTATGTAAATACCCAATAGCCAAAATGTTCACATTACCGCCGCTCCACCCGACAAGGTGAGTTGTTTGACGATTTTTTTTAAAAAAAATTACTTCCATCCAATTGAAGTTCAATACATTTATTGGCAATAAAATAAGACTGAATTCTGTGAGTACTCGCACACGCTTCAGCCACAAGTGGGGTTCGTGGAAAAAGGCGACGACACAATCGAGAATTTGTGAGGACGAGGGTTGTCAGTGAGTTACGAAACATCCCCACAGAAGGGGTTGTTTCTGAATCAGCGTCGCAGAGTGATGTGATAAGCCACGCCCAGTGTCCACGAAAACCATGTAATAGCACACAGTAACAACTGGGCTGGTAGGGCCCCCACCTGTCTCGCCCAGACATCCAACGCTGAATACTGATGATTAATTTCCTTCCCGATCCGTGTATAACATTCACGTACTGCGCTTAGAAAAAAGCTCGCGCACATGTGAAAAAATGTCGCTGTTGGTACATATTTTAATCAGCTCTAAAAAAGTACACGAGGCAGATTCCTTCGAACTTAATTATAGCTCCTCGGCTATTAAAGTTCTTCCCCGGTTTCTCCGTGGCATCCCAACAATTACTCCATTCACACACAGAAGAAGGCAATGGCAAACCACTTCTGGATCATCTGCCAAGAACGTATATGAACAGGGCCCAGTCCGAGAAAAGGATGGAAGGATCCTGTTCATATGGACCTGTCGGCAGACAGAACACTAAAATAAACAACAATTACTCCATTCACACACAGAAGGAGGCAATGGCAAACCACTTCTGGATCACGTAGAACGTATATGAACAGGTCCCAGTCCGAGAGAAGGATGGAAGGATCCTGTTCATATGGACCTGTCGTCAGCCAGAACACTAAATAATAATAAGATGAGGTGGTGTAGCGGTTAGAACGCTGGCCTTGTAATCCTGGTGTCTCGGGTTCGATTCCCGGCGGTGGCCGAATTTCTAACTTGTGTTGGGCAAGGCCGTGGTCTAGGCAACCCGGAGTTTTCCTCCGGGGGCTTCCCCGGTTTCTCCATTCACACACAGAAGAAGGCAATGGCAAACCACTTCTGGATCATCTGCCAAGAACGTATATGAACAGGTCCCAGTCCGAGAAAAGAATGGAAGGATCCTGTTCATATGGACCTGTCGTCACACAGAACACTAAATAAATAATACAAGAACACAAGAAAGACATTTAATTTACTATGAAGGTGTGAGAATGAATTAAACATACGTTTTCTCCCTTACATTTACGCTAAAAATATTATAAACAGTTATGTGGAAAGCGATAAAACTTCAACAAGCAACAAAGTTCATCAGAAATAAAAGATATTCTAGTCTCAGTTTTAAATGTATTTATCCACTCATGCCATCTACCGGCAGTGAGAGTGAGGCTGTTCTTTTAAACGCTTTGTTTTTGTTGTGAGGCGACATTTTAATAGTCGTAATAGGGCGGGAGTGTGATCCAACATAACTGCCAACAATTCTAACCATTTTATGAGGCTAAAGGGGATACAGACACATCCTTACGCATGCGTAGTCACTCAACGCGAGCAGAGCAATGAATGCACACTTGAGATGAGATGAAGTAGTGGCTGTGTGGAGATGGAGCGAGTGGTCCATAACAAGGCGTGGGGTGTGAGGTAAATGCGAGAAGAACGGGGAATGAGAGAGATGAAAACTACATCACTAAATAAAAGTACAGAAAGGAAACAAAGCAAAATCTCGTTCTACGCCACCGATAAATTCAAAATACGCACTGCGGGAAAGTATCAACGGAAGATCTGACCTCTCACACTTGTCATCAAACGATTATACTCTCTGAGAAATTCTCTTCCTTTATCTACGTTATTCCTTTCTTCATATTTTCCTCTCTTTTACGCATTTCTCAGTCAACATAACAAGTATAAACGGGTTGGGCGAACGGGCTTCGATCCCCGGCTGTGCAGAATTTCAGCCTTCGACCATATCGGCTCTGGGGTCCACCCAGCCTCCTGTTTGACGGGCAACGAGGATCTCTCTTTGTCGTTTAAGCGGTCAGGACGCAGCCATATCACAGAAGGCTGATTAAATATCTTACACAGTAATCAATGAGAGATTTCTAGAATTTATTTATTTATTTAGTGTTCTGTCAGACGACAGGTCCATATGAACAGGATCCTTCCATCCTTTTCTCGGACTGGGACCTGTTCATATACGTTCTTGGCAGATGATCCAGAAGTGGTTTGCCATTGCCTTCTTCTGTGTGTGAATGGAGTAATTGTTCGGATGCCACGGAGAAAAACTCCGTGATGCCTAGACCACGGCCTTGCCCAACACAAGTTATAAATTCGGGCACCGCCGGGAATCTAACCCGAGACCCCAGGATTACAAGGCCAGCGTTCTAATCGCTAGACCACCATGAATTAATTTTTGTACACCGATATATGTGTATGACCGGCGAATTTGTTGACCACCAGATCAGCAACTGTCAGCTCCGTAAAGACGCTACTCCATAGTGTTATACAGACCTGTCATGCACTATCTAAGGAATATTTGCGGTCTCTAATAAATTAAAAATAATGTAGCAAAAATGTGGATCCACGGAGTCTTGAACCGCCTCATTGCACTGCTCTGCAGATTAATAACAACTTTAAACCACAACTTTCCTAGTTTTGGACGTCACAGCACGGAATCTGTCACTCCACCCGACATTTCGCTTTACGACTTAAAATCTGAAGAATCCACAGCACAAATTAAGCGGCTAAATCCATAGCCTGGCACAAAATTCCATGAACACGAGCTATAAATAATGCACTTTTCGGGCTGAGCTGATTTGTCACAAGGCTACACAGCTCGGTCTCACAACCATCGAGATATTTCTGGTTCTTTCAACGAATTATTCATAGCCTCGGAACAAAACAAGTCAGAAAACGACGTTACATCATCCAGGCGTCATGACGGCCAGTTCTGTCGCGTAAGGCCACACGACATGACGTAAAATTAATTTATCAAGTTCTGGCCTGTCACATGACGAAGTTTCTGGCCCACTACGCGTCGCTACGGCCCCCGGAACGGGCAAAGTGCTTCAGGGTTCTTGTAATTTTAAGAGAATTGCCAACTGGATGTGGGCAATGCGTCGTTCAAACCCGGGCACGGACACTTCCTTCAGACTGTCAGAATCTAAAATGCTAAGAAAAATAACTGAAAACCTATATTAGCCGTCTACTGCAACGTAACAATCCGTGTCTACGGGCTAGGTTCTGGGTCAGATATCTACCCACGCCAGGGTGTGTGTGGGCAGTTCGCATCTGTTAAGAACGGTATCCACCTACTGGCTTATTCGATGAACTACACTCCAAAAGACAACACAGGAACCAAATTTGGTCTTATCGGGGCAATTCTTGCAGAAAAGCTGGTTAAGTAATTTACTTAGATGTTGTATCTTAAACTGCAGTCTTATTTAATCCCTCTTTTAAGTTCATAACAATCATAATTAGCCACACAGAAGATATTTCACCTGACATAAGACCCAAGAGCCAAGTGTCGATATTGGTCCTTTGTGTTTTAACGCCGTGTAAAATTGCAGGTGGATGAAAATGTTTCGGAGAAATATATTGCCTCCATTTTCAGGACAGCCCCGAATATAAATCGTTAAATAAAAAATAAAGTTCGAAATATTGGCCACCTCGATCTCCGATCCACATTCCGCTAAATATTCACGTGAGGAACTACGTTAAGCACGTATCAAAATGAAGGATCTGAAGAGAACGTGACCATTCGAAGCGAAGAATCAACTGACGCAGTTGGGCGCGGGAGTAATTTGTACAGCGATGAGACGTGCATTCTGAAAGCTTAACTTTCTTTCAGAAGTATCTGTAAAATAGATACGTTGTTTCAAGTGCTTAAAAGCACTTCTTAAAATAAACTTGAATGTCCGTAAATATTGTTTTGATGCTGTACAGAAACTTTTTAACACCCTGTATTATTGATTGCATCACACTATCTGAACCTGGAAACAGCAACGTAAGTACACAAATCCTAGGATGTTCTGGAATAACAGTTTTGCAGCCAACGCCATGTACCTTAAACGTGGCGAATGACCCCCGCTTTCAAACATCTGGCGGAAACAAAAATTAATTTAATTTTATTATAGAGCCATTTTCGTCCGCCTAATTAGGCAAAATGAACCGGTATGCAAATAAGTCGCTGTTTACTCTAACATGTTCCATCTCGTTATGAAAATGAACCTCTTAGCTGTTTAGGTTCATAATTTGTTCACCATTTTACTCAGCGTACCGGATGTCATTTACAGATGCTTGTAAAACACATCTAAGACACTTTACATGTCTTTTTCACAGACAAAATTTTCATTAACGTTCACGATATGGAAAGAAATTAAGTAAAGTATATTTATTCCATAAAATTATAATCAGAAATGGTAGTTATGAGCTGTCACTTCTTAACTACTCTCACAGTGGACGTTTCGGCATCGATTTCTCAAAAGCTTTCGTGTACAGACAGGGACCCAGTACATTTAAATTTTATAGAAAGTCTTAAGCGCTGAACAGGATAGAGACAAATCTATATTTTATCAAATGTTATCTGGCTACCAGCATTTAAATTGATCCGAGAATGTGTGTTATACGCAAACAATCTCGAAACCATCTAAGATATGGTTTTCGAGTTTGATTTTTATGAAATTATATAGGAGATATTAAAATGGAAGTTTCTTAATTCCACACTATTTTTCTTATTTTCATTTATCCTTTCCGTACCTTCCTCCTACTTTCTCCAGTGTTTCTTTCATTTGTCCGTCCTACTATCATTCTTACTCATTACGTTACTTTGAATACTAAGCATGGACGTTACGATAAGTGAGCTGTGGACCGACAGCCAACATGTCAATTTGGATAACTTCCAGGAATAGTGGTAGAAACCAGTGCTAGTTTTATTATTACTGCTACCGCTGTCTATACACAAGGCAACACAACGAAAAAGAGGACCGGTTATCATCTACGACCGCGTTTAAAAACATACAATTCGAGATGTAAATCAGAATGTAAACAAACGCTTTAAAATCTTAAATCGATTCCAGCGTGGGCTGTACTTGAAACTGCGTTTTCTGCTGTCGGATTCCATACACACAGCAACTCCATTAACAGTCCTTCAAACGCTGATCGTCGCTCAGATGGCTGACTTTTCTCGCTTCAGCGTCACCCCCCCCCCCCCCGGGAAAAGGACCCAGGCACCCATTGGATAGGAGGCTGGGTGGTACAAGACTATAAGAGTCTTTGTCCTCGAGACAAATTCTAGTAAATTCATTAAATTAGGCTACGACTAACTCCTTCCACATCCCCCTACAGTTCATTTACATCCAATCATTCGACGCTATGTTATCTGAGCCACTGACAGCATTCCATTATATTCCCGCAAACGTGACTAGTTGATGCGAGCAGTCGCTCTCTTGTTCCTAGCGAAGAATTTTTCATGCTTTTCGCTCCCTCAGGCTTAGGGGCAAACCTCAGCGCCACGGAGTTCAAATATCCGGTAATTTGGTTCCGAGTATAATTAATTTCTGCGGAATAGATACGTTTTTATAAATATAATTTTTAACGTTACGTCCCTCTGGAGTGTATTTACTTTTGAAGTAATTAAAACAGCGGTCAAATTATCCTTTTCTGACTTACAAACACGTCAGTCGGCAGCGGACGACTTAGCTTTGTAAAAATTTCCACAATCCTCGAGCACGAGATGAAGCGAAACTGATGAAAGGAACCCTGGAACACTCTGTTGCTTGCGCGAAGGAATGCGGAAATGAATCAAAGTGCTGAAGGGCCTACGATCGGCTGTGTGTGGGGGGGAGGGGGGGGGGTGACTGAACAGAAAAAAGGTTCCTTACGAGATTTCACATTCTCACGGCGGTGAATATGAAGACGAGGTTTCGGAGGTATTTACTGTCTCCATCATCAGGGCGAAGACATTTTTATCGCTAATTTCAAGAAGTACATGTTATAAAGGTAGAACATTTTAATTCTGTCTCTGACAGTATAACGCTACTCTGAGACCTATACAGCCTACGTCGTGACGCAGAATCATGTTACCTATGGTCTTCAGAGGTGAGGTGAAGTTTTCACTGAAATCGCTAGATACCACGAATGCGACGTCATCCTACAAGCCAGCCAACAGTTCCAAAGTTCTACATGTCAAGGTGTGATCACCATGACACTGCTTGTAGCCTATGATTTGTGATGACGATAATTTACCTCACGTCTTGTAGCGCATGGTGATTGTTTCGCCAAGTGTCGGGTTCATCTGCCAAGTGGTGGGTTCTCTGGCTGCCAGTAACACCCACCCACTCCCCTGTTTCTGTCTTCAGTGGCGGATCGCGTCTACTGCTCCACGCACAGGTCTTTGGCATTGGAGGGAATATCCACCGGCCAACACGAAATTCGCAGAACAATATTTATATTTGACCCCTCTACACGTTATTTGATATAAAAAAACACTGTAATTATCGAAATAAAACTCTTTTTAAAATCAACAAATAACAAGTTCATACAACACAATTCCTTTGAAGCCGAAGCTCGTCTAAATAATATTTAAGAATCTAGTCCGTACCGCGAAGAAAACACTTCACTTCACCGTTAAAAAGATCAACTGGTTAACGCTGTTTAAGAAAGTAATCGCTGTTCACGCTAAGAATTCCGCGAAACTCTTAAATACAAAATGAAGAGTTACTGATTGCGAAAGTAGGTTATACATAGGGTTACCACTGGCCTTCAGAGGTCTTGTAGCAGTGAGCTTACTATGCCTATGCAAGTTGAGTCATCGCCCTGAAGATGGAGCAGGAAGGTCCTCTGAAACGTTAGTGCACTACCAGACTACATGGACCTACAACCCTGAAGACAGTCATATTTTATGGTATCCCTTCGAATGTTTTCTCTACATCTTATGCAAAAAGGAACCGCCACTGAACTGCACTCTGTTGGACAGTTTACAGAACTAAGTGATTGGTTACGAAGGCTGAATTTTTATCTAGGCTGCCTTCTTTATATTCAAACGGTAACGTTATAGATTGATACGTAGTTATATCACGTACATCGACAAAGGTAAATATGTGCGTCTGAGTTCTTCCTTGGCCACATCGGCTATGTGACCACCTGCCACCAAGAGATTCGAAGCCAAATCCCGCATGCGATGAAGTGGTCTCCGTCCAGTCTAATGTCGCAAATTCCACAGCGGCACAGACAGACACAAGGCGTTTGCCATCCCTTCATCATCGCGTTCCCACGCCAAATTCAGCCCACATCCTCAAATCCTGCAACTTTAACACTGACATTAACATTGCTCCTCCCAAACCATTGCGACGTTTCGATACTGCATATCTATTCCAAAAAAAATTCCGAGTTTACACAGGGCGTTCCATTTTAAACGCAACCAACACTTAACTACTACACCTTAGCCCCTTCACACATAAAACGACGAAACCAATTAATCCTTGAACATGTACCCCGTTCTTTTAACTTACGCACTGTTTTAAATCGGTAAGGCCGGAATTTCAGCTGTTTTGTCGCTGATAGCTGCGTTTGAAATGGTACACAATGTATTAACAAGCAACGAAAGAAGATATTAGCAACTTTAAAAGTTCTTATATTCGTATTACAGCTTTCTGTAGTCATCCCTTTCATTTCAAGTTAGAGACTTACAACAAATTCAGGATCAGTGTCTACACCAACAGAAAGTTCTTGAAAGCGTCTAAAAAGAAATAACTTCTTTTCATTTTCTAAAGCGGTAACTTCCATGAGACTTTTTCGATTTTTAAAATGAACTCTCAACATTTTAATAAAACGAGTTTTTATACCACGTAACTTATAAACACGACTCTAGAACAATCAAGGATCCACAACCCAGATTCGGCCAGATTCGTCACATCTCCAGAGGAAATCCAACCCGAAGTTAGAACTGGGTTGAATACACGCCAAAAAAAGTTGCACATTGGTTAAGTCTTTGCATTTTCTGAAACATGATTGACGCTTCAAAGCCCAGTCGCGACTATACGTACCACTTGATTTAACATCCAATAACTCTGTATTCTGCCCACAGAGTGAGTGTATTTATGTGTTTCCTATGATTCTCACAGTAAACAGCGATTATTTCCTTAAACCGCGTTAACCAGTTGATTTTCGTAATGGTGAAGTGTGGTGTTTTCTTCGCGGTACGGACTGAATTCTTAAATATAATTTAGATAAACATCGGGATTCAATTCACGCCAATTCTCCTTTCATAATCATATGAGTAATTAGAATTTAATTCCAGGCCTCAGCTGAGAACAACTATAGCAATGTGGATTAATTAGTTATAATGGTAGACTCGCCATGATTGAGTAATCTGATGTATTCACTAAGTGGATTCCATTACGATAACCGCATTGTGTTAACAGCGCGAACTATGTAAGCAGACTGCTTGCCCGTAGCCAGCGGGAAATGTGAGTAATATTTACTGAACATAAAATATAAACCCGAAGTCAGAATGAGCTTCGTGCAAGGTTTGAGAGGATAAAAACTCAAAAAAATAAAAAGAAGAAGATATGAAGGCAAACTAGAAAATCAAGTTATTATAAAAATCAAAGCTATAAGAATATACTATTATCACAGCGGGGTACAGCATTAGCTAACTCAGATGAAATACAAGTGCCGCATCGCGTGATAATACGATTGTGACAGGCAAGTGATGCCTGAGCTGTGGCGGGCCCACGGGACCGGTTAGCATGGCGGTGATTGGCATTAATTCATTGTTACATCGCAGGCCCATCTGCTCCGGGTTGCGAGTCGTACGTCTGGAAACATACAGCTCAGGTGAAATACGTGAACTGAAACGTGGACACGGTTTAAGTCGCCTAACAATCAAGCTATATGCCCCACCTTAACAATTTAACAATGAACAATTCTTAACTTTTGACGTAAATACGTCTATATGGAAGGGTAATTCCGCAAAAAAGTTTAACGAAAGCGTGTAAGATCCATATCAACAATGTGTAAATATGGACCGACAACAATGGTCAGCCTGCGTGCATTGTTATGTTACCTAGGAAACGTCATCTGTTTACTCGGCATTGTTGTGTTACATTACTCCCGTCAACAATCCTCTTTCGTAACAAGATGGATGACATTGAAGATAACATTACATTACATTTTTATTATTATTTAGTGTTCTGTCTGACGACAGGTCCATATGAACAGGATCCTTCCATCCTTTTCTCGGACTGGGACCTGTTCATATACGTTCTTGGCAGATGATCCAGAAGCGGTTTGCCATTGCCTTCTTCTGTGAGAGACGTATTTACGTCAAATTCTCCGGAACCGTGGTTCCACTGTAACTTTTATTCATGAGTTTCCTATGATTCTCAGAAGAAAAAAACAGCGATTATTTCCGTAAACAGCATAAACCATCTAATCTTTGTAATGGTGAAGTGCGGTGTTTTCTTAGCGGTACGGACTGGATTCTTTAAATACTTAGACGAGCTTCGAGCATCACGGGGTATATATAAGCAGTGCGTCTCGTGTACAACATTCCTATCCCAATCTTCCATTAGCGAGACAAATCGTGACCTCTTCTGAGGTCTAATGTTTTTAAAAGAGCAGTAATCTCTTTGTTACTGCCATTATATGTGGAACCGGTTCGCTAAAACTTAACCTGTAATAATGTATATCAATTATCTTTGACAGGATGGTGATGTCAGAATGAAACCCCTTTTTAAAACCACCTTAAAGACTAGCCTGTGCGATCAATCATCACGTAATTTCCTTTTTAATCTGTCATATAAAAATACAAGTAAAATAACTCACTAATTAGTTACCTAATTATATCACAAACAAAACCTTTAAACGCTGGTTATAAATACAAATAAATGTTGGCACTCCTGGTAATATTATCATGCATAGATTTTCTGGCAAATGGTGTCACAAGAACATGTGATAGTTACTGCTTTTCCCCTTGTTTGTTATGTAATTTATCATGCACTACAGTGTAGCGGGTTAGCCTACACACACACGCGTTCCAGTGTACACTCCAGGGTCACTAACATGGCTTACACTTTGCATGATCACAAAGGCAAATATATTCAAATATCAGATTACAATACACGCTGACCCAATGAGGAACCATGACGGTGTCAGGCTTTTGAGTTCGTGCTAAGATAAGTAATGATTCATTAATTAAGTATACGATATGATCTGTTTATGAAACAGTGTATATTTTTCAGGAACGAGAAGATACAATACAGGCCCTGAAGCTACTTTCAAAATCCCACATTTGGTAAATAAAATAGCGCATATTTACAATGTTCATGCGTTCAGTCTTTCTATAATCTTTACATAAACAAAACAGAGATTTTCAAAATCACTTACGTGTTAAACTGTACAGACAGAGAAAATTCCTCCAAATTGGCGGGGGGGATTTCCCCTGCGAAGCAGTCACTGATAGGCTGAGATTACTCAGAAGACCTAGCAGCAGATGGAAAGATATTATTAAAATGAGTGTGTGATTAGATTTATCTGGCTCGTTATAGACACCGATGGAGGGATTTTGTGAACACGGTAATGAACCTTCGGGTAAAATTTACTTCAAGAATTTTGACTAGCAGAGCGACTATCAGCTTCTCGAGAAGGATTATGCTCCACGGAGTTAATTAAAAACGCATCTTCAAAAACGATGATATAATGACATACTAACTTGAATATCGTCATATAAGCTATTAGAAAATCACTCAATCGAAACCTCGGTTAATTCTTCACGAGACTAGACGAATGATAAAGATCGATTTCAGATAGTATTATTATTATTATTATTATTATTAGTGTTCTGTCTGACGACAGGTCCATATGAACAGGATCCTTCCATCCTTTTCTCGGACTGGGACCTGTTCATATACGTTCTTGGCAGATGATCCAGAAGTGGTTTGCCATTGCCTTCGTCTGTGTGTGAATGGAGTAATTGTTGGGATGCAACGGAGGAAAACTCCGTGTTGCCTAATCCACGGCCTTGCCCAACACAAGTTAAAAATTCGGGCCCCGCCGGTTCTCCATTGTGTTGTTCTGTACCGCTCGTTTCATGCAATTGTCTGTGACGATTAATATTTACAATTCTGTCAACGACCGATTAATCCATCTCTGCTGAGGAACTCAAGAATAACAACAGTTTACACTTCAGGAAAAACCACGCAAAGCGAAATTGGCACCGACTACAAAGTTATCGCATTTCTCAGGAATACCTTTGAATTAAACTGGCAAGACTGTTACAACCTACAACAGCGAAGTCAGTGTTGAAAAGTCCCTCTTAAGAAATTGACTGCAATGCAAATTGATCTTTGGGACAGTCAACACAGAAAGCACTTTCCAGACAGAAAGAGTCTTTAACTATCGGCAGGTTTAAGTTTTTATTCTTCTGTGTTATGCTGCCCTGTAGATTCGTAGGTAGGTAGCAAAATTTCGGAGAAACCTGCTGTCACCATCTTCAGAGACGAAAATTGTATCTACCTACACGGCGTTATAACCCACAACATCACCGTCTTCGTAGCCTTAAGAACCTCAAATCTCATACTCGCAGGTTAGATCCTCAATTTAGATTACTAAGCATTTAACTTTTTTAACGATACTCTCTCAACTGCACAAGCTGTATGGCGTAGAATAGGCCAAAACTCTGTAAGAGTTTCAAGTAAGCGTAATTTTTGATAGATTGTTCCTGTTATCCCAAACGCACAGTTTGATAAACTATGGGCTACTGAAGACAGAACACACTGGTGCAAAGGCACTGCTGAAAAATAACATTCCTTATACTTTATTATAGTTTTACGTACCACCACCATCACGAATGAAGTGTTCGTGATATATTTAATGTACTGTCCCAAAATATTTTTTTGGAGGAACTGAAGACACTAGTATACTTCTGGACATACCGGGACACTCACTCCTACATCTTTGGCCGATATGTACATCTAATAACATTTAAGAAAAACAACACCTTCGCCCAAAAATGGAAAAAACAAACGTAATGAAACATCACCAAAAAACTACAGAAATCATAATTGAGTTTTAAGTTCTTAGATATATTTTACACCTGATGATGGTTTTATAAAAACCGAAACATGTTGTGTAAATGTTCCGAAATGTAAATCGATCAATCGATATTGGAACATGAATGATATTTTATTATCTTAATTATAAGAAATTTTAAATAAAAATTATATTGTGATCAGACGGATTAAAATAAATAATAATGGAGTAACTGAGTAAAAACACCATATATATCGAGGTTTAGAATCGAATCCTGCATACCAAGAAATGAGACCCATTTAATCGTAAAGTTGATTTTTACGATAACAGTGGCTATGCTTAAGTCGAATATGGTTCGTTCAATGTTGTGTTATGTGCAAGAAAGACACTTGACAATTAATCACTCCATTTCAATCAATCATGCTATCAGAATCTGTTCCTAACACTTAGGAAATCGAAGAAGTGTCTTTGGAAAACAGACGGATGGATTTCCCTTCTACCCTGATTACATACCTTAAGTCACAATTTTCGGGACGTGCGCATTGCGAAAACAATTTCGCATTTTGTGGGCTTCCTATATGAAGCGTTGATAATATGAATAATGTAATTAGTTCATGCCTCACACCGGTTGCAGGAATTGCGCATTTGGAAAACCAAACCATATAAATAGCTTAAATATTTTCACACAATTGTTCTGTAATTATCGAAAGCGTCCATCGGAATGCAGATTGAAATGATGAGGTTTCAGGCAGCTCGGCCTTGTTGAAATGGAGGCAAATATCAGAAAACCACTAGCACGCAGTACGAGAATGATTACAGGATACAGTGTTTTATATGGACCGGACGTCACAGATGGATCGAGCTATTACGAAATTACTGCACGACCGCACTGCATTATGGGAAAAGGAAAGATGAATTCAGACCATGTGCGTCCCGTAATCTAAATAAAAGGGATTCTGCGCAAATAATGAGAGAATGCTCTCTCCAGGATTCCTGTACGCCACAACGTATCGGAGAAAAACACGTCGACGCTGTCCATGGCTTGAGGTAAGACGCTTTGGGAATCGGTTTCCGTATTGAGCGCATTCGATTCAATTACACTAAAATTTAATTTTGTTTCCCACTCTCAAAATTAATTAACTTAATCTGTTCCTATATAAAGAATGAAATCAGGTGATAAGTGCAAAAAAAGTAAAGTTATCCCACTATACGCCATGCAGGCGCTTGGAGGGAGAGTAAGTATAGCTCCTATTAATTCTTAATCTCAGCACTAGATGGGGTGAGTTGTTAGCGTCACAGGGGAAAGGACCCCGGTATTGAAAGGAGGTTGGGTGGGCCCCAGACCCGGTCTGGACGCAGAAGTCAGAAAAAAATATGTACGACACATTTTCATGTATAAGAATTCTGACGCCAAAATCATGGTTCCACAGTAAGAAGTATTAATAAGCACCTCGAAAAAAGGAAAGGCGAGTGTATGAAATGCAGACAAACGGAACTCAGATCGGACGAAACATTCCCCAATTTCTGATGCCGATCAGTTCAAATATTCTTTTATTACATTTGTGTACGTAGTATATAAGGGCTGAAGAGAGATGGAAGCACCGGGCAAGGTGTTAAAAACAGAATCAGTCCACAGACTGTACGTGCAATGTACTCACTCAGCTGGACCAGCAGAGGTTCGACGTGCTATGCCACCATGTGCGCTTACCTGGAAGAAGAACAGAAAGACTCTACATTAGAATAACAGCTCATTAACTTCCACGATGCGCTGTTTAATCTTCAAGAGCGTCAGAGGTTGCACTGAATAAGCAAACAACATTGCGATACAGGGTCTTTAGTGCACAGTGGATGGTTTTTTTAAACTTTAATAATATCTTTCATATACCAAGGGAAGTCCTGGTGGTTCAAACACCTTGAAGCTCCAAGGAGAGGAAAGAAGGGGGGAGAGGGGAAATTTGGGGGGGGGAGTAGCGATAGGCAATAAGTTTGAGCTGGATGGGGGAATAAATTTTGATTTGCGGCTACGAAGATGCCCAGGCAATGCTAGCTCGTCCTTCTGATAAAGTGTAGGAAAGGCATTTGACTCAAACTATGGACCATACTGTACCTGGACGACTTCAATTATGCTGCTGGATGCAACGTCATTGCCATACGAATAATACTAAAGTCCCCTGTTGGTCTAGCCTCTCCAAAACGCAATTCACAAATGAGAAATCTCGAATGCTATCGCAGTTCCTGGATCCGGTGGCTCTACCCAAAACTTGCAGGAACAGCTGTCGCTTTCGGAAGTTCTGAGGCGTGTCCCCGAGGTGTGGGCGTGGTGTCCAGCTCATGTTAATGCTCTGCATTATGTCTGCATCCACCTACATTGGCACTGACACGCCAGGTAATGGATTCCAGGCCTGAATCGTCATGTAACTTTCATTGGCATGATTCCTCCATTTGTTACCAGTCCTGATATTTATCTTATGAGAATGAATCAAGTTATAAACGCATACAATACAAAATCAGACAGACAGATTGCAAGAGAAAACTGGCGGGGGACAAGTGAGAGACGGTTTATTTCTTGGGGGGGGGGGGGGCAGAAGGCACATCTTATAATTATAAGATTCCCAGGCAATGCCCACTCGTCCTTATGGTAGGTATAAAATTTAGAGTGAAGACGTATGGGTGATAATTAGTGACATCTTGATAACAGAGACGGTAGAATTTTGATTTGCCTGTTACTGAATACAGAAGCTGTAATACGGAAAGTTGAGTAAGTAAAATACTTAATAATTAGGTCCGTACCGCAAAGAAAACACAACACTGCTCCGTTCAGAAGATAAACTGCTTAACGATGTTTAATAAAATAATCGCTGTTTAAAACTGAGAATCATACGAAACACAAATATAAAATGAAAAGCCATGACTGTCAAAGAAGGTGGTACATATAGTTACCACTCATTTTAAAAGGTTAATCCTCTGCAGATGTCTCTAACAAGTAAACGGTAATTGGCCTCCGTGGTTTCATCAAGGCAACAGATCACTATTTGCACCCACGAGATCAAATCTTACCAAGTGCAATATCCAAAGAAGTTCATAAGAAATAAATGTTTTTCATAATCCCTAATTACTGCATCTCTGAAAGCAAGGAGATTAGAACGAGTTTACATTACATGTGGGCTACGATAAGAGGCCCGGGGGGGGGGGGGGTGGGGGGGAAAAAATAACACACACACACACCGTGGGTGCTCGTGTGTAGGAATATATAAAAAAAACTAATTGCTATGTAAATCAGCCTTTCTTTAGCAGGGAGAAAAAGAATGAAGAATTAGGTTCGTCTGGCATTCAGTAACAAAAGAACTGTCTTCCTATTTCAGCCTTTAATGTCACGCACGGCAAAGCAAGTAATTCGGTCCACGTTCGTCTATTTGGATGCCCCGTCACGTCATGACCCATACAGATCCACTCCGTCGATCACTCTCCCCCATTTTTGCATTTGTGGTCAGTCACACCAACTTCTGCCGCGAGGAGACTCAGCGCTTTAAACTGCAATCTGAAAAGATCTTAAACACGATGCCCGTTAACAAACTCTACCTCAGGCTTGGTTAGTTTTCGTTGCGATGTTTAAAGACACAGTGCCTTCGTCTGGACCCAGAAAAATTCAAAATGAGGGGTTCCAAAATTTGATCTCTCCACCAGATATTATTAGGTTTATAAAATTAAGGAGAATGAGATGGGCGTGGCGTGTAACAATCTGGTGGGGGGGGATAAATGCGTACAACGTTTTGGTTAAAAAACCTGAAAGGAAAGGACCACTCGGAAAACCAAGGCGTAAAAGGGATGATAATATTAAAATATTTTAGGAAAATTAAGATGAGAGGCAAGGATTGGATTCATCTGGCTCAGTATAGGGACCGGTAGTCTATATGAGCGTGCTGTACGCTCCTCAAGGACTCTGCCCGCCAAGTCGGAAACACTTAACATTATGCTTTTTACGGTGAAGACAGTTTGGATCATGTATACGAGGTGCGATCGGAAAGTTTCAAGACTGCGCGTATAAAAACCCGTACACTTATCTCAGGTATTAAATTCATCCATCACCCTTGAAGTAGTTCCCCTGGGAGTGAACAAAACGATCCCAGCGCCGCTGCCATGCCTGGAAGCATCCCTGGAAATCTTTCTTTGTCAGCCTGTCAAGCACCATCTGCGATTCTGCCTGAATCTCTTCTATCGTCTCAAATCTCCTTCCCTTTAGCTGAATTTTCATCTTTGGGAAGAGGAAGAAGTCACACGGCGAATAAGGAGGGTGCGGGATGACGGCCAAGGTGTTTGAGTCCGCGCCAGAAGACCAATCCTTGTCAGTTCTCGACCCTTTGACACCGAAGCAAATCTGAATAATATTTAAGACTTAGGTCCGTACCGCGAAGAAAACACCACACTTCACCATTACAAAGATCAACTGGTTAACGCTGTTTAAGGAAATAATCGCTGTTTACTCTGCAATCAAAATATGTAAATACAAAATTAAGAATTACTGATTGTTGAGGAAGGATTAACTTCTAACCTGTTCTGGCTAAAAGATTAATTTCCACATTTTTTGTCGGACTTCGCTGGACCACATGGGGGCGACTGTAAGCTACGGGGTGGGGGGGGAGGGGGCCCGTACACTAAAATAAGTAGCAGGAGAACGTTATATGAACCGAACCCTTTAAGCCTTGGAAGCTAACCAATTCCATTTTATACGCAACTCAATTTATCCCAGTCAGTTATGTCAGCAGTTTCGCATAGCGCATGCGCCTTTGAAAACAATTTTTGTGAAGGTGTACCAAAGCGACGAACTATTAATATTATCATTTTTGCGAAGGAACGAGTTGCCCAGTTGGCAACTGCAAGTTTGAATTCTGGCATCCTTCATTCATCATTTAACAAAACCTGGCACTGAATCAGGGGCTGTCTAATATACACAATGCAATATCTTTATAAATAAACAAGAAATTTGCCATTATGCATTTAAAAACATTATTTTTAACTAGACATTCCAACTACAAACGCAGAGGTTGCCATCTAGTAGCACGTATACACAATGAAATAAACGTGAGATTTCATGTTCTTATGACGGCTAGTAAGAAAATTGTCATCTTCTGGGTTGTAGCGTCTTGTATTCTTTACGATGGCTGCAAGTACCTCTGAAACGTCCGTAAACTTCTACCAGACTACAACATCCCAGAAGACAGCCATCTTCAGACTCGGTGTGACAACTAGAAACCACACACTGCTATAATTATCTAAACATTTCAATGTTTACCCCACAAGAAACTGAGTGCAACTGAAAATTCCGTGGAAACCTCTAACCCCACCCTGAGGCTTACTGACCCCGGCTATAACATATGGCCACCGACAGACTATCATGTCAGGCAGCTATTGAGAACCTAACACACGTCAGTAGCGTCGGAGCTAACAAAGCCGCGTCTTGATTAAGGTCACAATAGCCCACCAAACAGGGATGGACAGAAGTTTGTATTGTGTTCAATCTCTTGCTGGTCCAAAGTTCCCTTCACTGTCATCTTTTTATAGTGAGACTTCATTAACATCCAAGACTTCAGATATCCCGACGGAAACTGTGATCTTGTTGGCCACCGGAAGAGACCGCCACTGTTCCTTGCTCCTTAGAAGTCATCTTGCCTTTTTTGAGAAGGTTCCTATAAAGGTTATGCAGCTGTTTTTTTTTTGTATAAATGGCTGTCGCTGTTTGCTGTCCATCTGTCTGCACTGAAACCAAAAGATGAACTACCGCTGTAGTCTGGACTATGTCAGAGAACCCTCGAATGCGGCCTTCTCCGGCCTGTTCTCGTGTCCTGGAGGCAGGCAACCACGTCCTATAACTGCAGTCTCCGGTCTTCCTTCGAATGCCCGGGGTGTTGTTGCCTTTTCTCCTGCTGACATCTGCATTTTTATTTTGGGAACAACGTACGGAAAGAAAGAAAATTTGGAAGTCAGACCACACCGGTAAGCCCGTATGTTGACTCTTTCTTTCCAAAGAAACACGGGTGGACGATTCTGAATAAAACAGCTCGTTGTTTCTGGCTGTCTGACTGACTGGGCAATATTTTATAGCGTGCCACAAATGTATTTTACAATACAGGTAGAAAAATGTGTTTTTTTTTTATCAAAGTTATTTCCTCAACGCGATTTGTGTGGGAGATCACGAAAGATCAGCGTGGAATTCAAAATGCGCGACCAACCTGTTCTAAAGAACCTATTATACATGTTTTTGTGTATTTTATTCATATTTCAAGACGGGAATAAGATTCTGTACGTAATGAGACAACAAATCAATATGTCTTGATCACAGACTGAAAGAAAAAACAAATAAACAAATAGGATATTGTCTTAATCCCAGCTTCTTCTTACTGAACGACGTAAATGGAATTCTGAAGGCCACGCTGAATTTCTTTTAAAGAAATGCCAATCGCTGAAGAACTATAACAACGTTGGCTTTTGTGGGCTCAGTCCTCGGGGGGGGGGGGGGGGGAAGCGGCTCTGTGGCAGTGTCGAGGAGAATAATATATAAATTCCACGAATACCGCGCGTCGATCCATGACAAAATTGTTTTTGCGAAAAGTCATCCCATACGAAATGGAATCATCGTACATAATAGCGCCACAAGGAATTCAAATGTCAATTTTCGAAACACACAAACATTTTACTGGCGAGACAGGAATTTACATTTGCGGCAAAACACAGGCCACATGAGTTACATTTAGCTTCCTGCTCGCAAACACACGTTGCTTCACAGCACAATGACTAAGCTACGGTCCGGATGACAGGGGTTCGTTTCCCGGAAGGGGGCGGGTTTGGGTCCAAAGACCTTCCTATCCAACGGGTACCGGAACGGAGGGCTGTTTCCCTAAGGATAAAACGGTCGGAGCATCAAACTAAGCACTTTCTTACACCTTGTACCGAGATTACTATTTAGAGTTTCGACAAGCATTAACGTTGCCATCTTCAGGGTGTGAAGTAACTGGACATTTTGAAAGTGTTATACAGGACAGGCAGTAGATGACAAGTTAGATTTTATGTTGACATAAATAATTTTCTCATGGATTATTATATTTCTAATATCACATTAACTCATTACGAAGAAATTATAGAATCCTCATTCATTTTTCACTCTGTCCCTCAGAAGAGACCTCGGTTTTATTTATATATATATAGGCGAGTGTGTCGCAAACAAATTACAGCGTAACCACCGCGACTTAGTCAGTGGGAAGTAATTCCTGCAGTCATTATTAACTACCTCGGCGAGAGGAAACCTCAAGACGCCATACTTATTGAGACAGATGAGGAGCGGTGGCCGGTATATCTGTCTCACCTGGCCGGACGCCAAACCCGTCCTACTGGCAACGCTCCCATAAAGCTGCAATGTTTTGTTGAAACAAGAAAAAAGGGTCACATTCCACTGCTAATCGCTCTCAACCTCACATACCGAACGTAAAAGACTTTAATAGGCTAACCCCTGTACTTGATTTGCCATTAATCTACGTAATAGATCCCAGTAAGCAAAGTAAGATATTTGGTTCTTTTCCAAAGAGCCAAAATACGATGCTTACAGAAGAACAGGTAGCTTCAAACGCAGGAACTGCTATGAAAAGAGACAAATCTATTTTATTGTTTTATACAATCCTGGGGGGTCTCGGGTTCGATTCCCGGCGGTGCCCGAATTTATAACTTGTGTTGGGCAAGGCCGTGGTCTAGGCAACACGGAGTTTTCCTCCGTGGCATCCCAACAATTACTCCATTCACACTCACACAGAAGAAGGCAATGGCAAACCGCTTCTGGATCATCTGCCAAGAACGTATATGAACAGGTCCCAGTCCGAGAAAAGGATGGAAGGATCCTGTTCATATGGACCTGTCGTCAGACAGAACACTAAATAAATAAATAAAATACAGCGATACTCATATCGTGAAAAACCTGTAGCTCTTGGGGCCGAGTCATGACGGGATCCCCGGGAAGTGACAAGCCACGTACAACTTTATCAGTGAACGAACTGTACACAGTGCAAAGCAACTTCACATGCTGGTGGTGATAAAGTGAGTTCCGATTTACGTCGGACACCCTGTAACTTTCTATCGCTCTGATATCACAGCATTGAACAACAATCAGATCAGAAGAAAGCAATATGGAGACGATGCGCAAGGAACATCTGAATACGCAATTTAAGACGTTGTATCTTAATCTGTCTGGAGGTACTGAGAAAATTCAAGAGATCCCTGAGTAAGAAAAATAAAGCCGGGACCTCCCGAATACGAAGCAGGAGTGCCAACATCTCGGCAAGAACGTTGTGTGAAGGAGAATATCATTAAAGGGCAGAGTTCACAGGGGTGACAAAAGTGTATTCGTACAGTCTGTACAAGTTCTGCATTTCATACAACCTGATGGGGGGGGGGGGGGGGGGGGGGCAGAGAAAATGGGTCTTTGGGGCATGGAAGATGATCCGAATGTCCAAAAACACGCAGACGCTAAAACGTATCGAAGCTGTTCAGATGGTTGTAAAATTACTCCCAATTTCCATACGAAGGAAAATTGGTCTTACGCTCTACGATAAGAAACTCTGTGTGTACGCTTAATGAGTGAGAGACTGTGGTATGAGGGGAGGGGGGGGGCACGAACAGACTGCTGGAAATAATGTACAGCAAGAGACTGCTACATCGCTTTACTTTCCCTTAATTGCCTCCTTACGAGTGGATTATTAATTACTTATACACAATGCAGCATAAGGCTATTATAATAAACTTACCTAACAACTGCAATTAGAAGCATGAGTTTGATCCATGAAGTGAAATGCCAGTCGTTAGCTTTAAGAAACATGTTTTTAACACCTTGGCTCGGTTATAAACGCTTACCAATACTGACGTTTTATGACGTAAGTAATGTGCGATTATGAAGCTGTGTTAAGACTCGATGCAGACAATTGGTATAAGGGAACAACCACGCAATTTGTACAGTTGATTTTATACATTAGCGTCTGAAGTATGGTTATAACGCGATAAACTGTCTGTAAATAACGTAGTTGGTCCTTGCCTCGCTTTTGGCTTAAGGTACATGAACTTCGACTGATAAGTAAACAGTTAATTCATGAGTCCGCCGGTAGAGCTCATGAATGCAAGCTGACATTGCGGTACGAGTTTATGTGAACCTTCTTCAAGGAGAAGAAAAATTGAACGCATTTTTTATCAGATTATTCAGAGAACTAGAATCGCTTTGAAAGCAGAAAGTGATAATCCATTCTGAATTTAAGATATATTTTTACTGTGTTTTAAACACAATTCACTGTTATTGTTAAACAGATCTTTAATTTTTCTAGGAACATATATATATATATATAAAATTAAAACCAAGCAGTAGAGTTCCCCTTACGAAGCTGATAGTAGCTCAGTTACTGCGTATCATCCTGAGTGATACAATCCAAATCACATTATCAATTCTAAAATACATAAAAGTTCAATTTTAATAATATTCTCCCATCTATAACTAGATCTCTCCAGTGTTCTCTCGCTTGAGTTTTTCTTGCTATAATTCTGAACGCGCAATTTGTCAGTTTATGCCCAAAACATTTTGTTCTTAAAAACCCTAAATGCCTATTTGCCTTCGGGATTTCCCAATCGTAAAAAAAAGAACAGATACAAATCGAATATTTTCCTCCTGTCAGTACGAAACTGTCTGGAAGGAAATATGCAGTAATCTGAATAACAGCAAGTATTCTGCAAATTTAATCTGCGGTTATTTGTGAATGTAATTTAATCTGTTACTGTCGCTCTGAAATATCTGAACCCCGACACGGCATCAGTCGCTCGCTCGTCCATAAAGCTGACTGCTGGCTAGCTACTGTACAGTCGAGTTCCTTGTCATTTCACCGACGAGCCATTAAACCAGTTCCATCCACATCCCTGAAAGTCCGACCTCTGAACCAGAGCAATCCACATGATTGGTCGAAACACAATCTTGGCGTTTAGGACATAAAAAATTAAACCTTAAGGCAGATAAACTGCTCAAGAGGCCATCCACTAGCCTATAGAAAACATCAAAGAAACTGAACGTTAAAAGAAAACTTTATTTTTTTCTGGTACATTAAAAATAGAAATCACTTGGCCCTCTATTAGTTAGATCTGTAAAGGAAGGAGTCTGCCCGCCTGAACAAGTGCTTATAACTCCGTACATCAAAGCAAACAAGCACGTCGGACACTCAGAGTTCAACATTATCTTCCACCCTTGCCTAATCTCAGTTGTTTCGACTTTTACCGAACGACAGCGTAAATGTTGCAACTGGAAACTATTTAGAGTAATGGAGTTATACCAATTTTCCTTTGTGACATTAACGGGACGATCTGCAGAAATATTGACTCCCGACACAGGAGGGTTTTTCCTGTGCTTCGCCTACAGAGGTTACCGGAGCCGGGGAGTGAGAAACAAGACCCAGCGATCGAGTTAGGATTCCGTGGAACAATCTCCGAGGCTTGTGAGACTTTAGGTTCTCAAGAACGCGAGTATGAAGATGGCTGTCTTCTGAGATGCTGCGATGTGTAGTTTGGTACAATTATACCGGCGTCTCGGAGGTGTTTACTGCCTCCATCATCAGGGCGATAATTAATTAAAGTTGTCGTACAATGTCTCTCTGTGCTAACTTAAATATCCACATGAACGTAAGCAGAATGTCTGGCCCATTCGTCACGCCACGACAGGGCGCAGTTAGGAGTCGTTCTTTACAGACGTATCAACTCGATCATGGGATTAGGCAGACACAGGAAACAAACAGAGGGAGGGGTAAATCTCCTTTGGAGTCGAAATAATACGAAGCCAGACTACACTGACAGAACGAACGTCTGCCCACGAGTGGCATTACTGTGCACGTGCCCAGGAGATGATGTCACTCGCGGAGGATGTCAAACATCTGCACAGCGGGCAGCGAATTAAAGTGCTGGTCCAGGGACAGCTCTGTCCGACCCAAACATTTGCGGAAGGTATTAATTAAAAACTTGAAGGGAAGACATCATCTGAAAGAACTACAGGCAGATAGAAGGTTTATATCAACATTTTTATTACATAAAATAGCTGTTGTTAACACGGTGACGAATCACAGGGTTCCACAAAATGAGAGATAAAGTTTTTCCGGGTCAATCGATTTATCAATCAATCAATCAATAGTATACGCTTGCCTAGCGACGAAACAACAGCAGACATGTGTCACTTATGCACTACACCCCATATCGTCTCCTAGCAGGGTAGAAAAAGTAAAACGGGAGACTGGAGTATTTTGTATCACCGAACACAGATGGCAGATGCTTGGAAGGGTCTCCGATTCACACATTAAAGGGATTTTCATTTAAGAGCATCAAATGATCTGATAAACGCTCAGTTGTGGGTCTAATGCTTGTCGCATCTTCAACTTACGTTCCCATTACCTCGACGTTAGATTTACGGTAACAGTCTTGATCATACGTTCGTCGTGAATGATAATCGATCCAGATTAACGCAACTTTTAAATATGACGGCTGACATTTCTGTATCATATCTCAAAACTGAGTGGTTAAAGTCTGAAAATTATAAAATAATCGTTGGACAGAAAGAAAAATAAAGAGTAGTGAATTATTTGAAAAATAGCATCAGCATTCGCTAGTAGGGACCTGGTTAAAATACGGAAACAATACTTTGATTGGTGGACTCCCTAGACACAATTCGGAGCGCCAATCCTGTACTGTGAAGATTATTCAGAACTTGTATAACCCCGGTGAAACTCAATTTGTAATTACTGTAAACAATTTTCCAGTTCCAGATGTCCTGGACGTAAGCGAAGGATTCATTTGCTGGAAAGCCGAGTGAGCGCCTTGGTACAAGCGACATGGGACAGGTGCACTGTGTTTTACGCCCGAGGGAAACCTTACAAGGCCTGTGAAGGTCTTTCAGGGTAACGGGGCGAGATCGTGGAAACCTCTGAGTGGTTCTGCGAGGAGAGAAACACTTTTGTTGACGGTGTCGCGAAATGCGGTGAACGATTCATTAGAGAAATGAGTAGATTCCTACATCAGTCGAAGTTAAATCCCCACACCCCCACCCCGGCCACCCCTGGAGAGAAAGAGACCGGCTTGCTAATTGCAAGTTTGTGCCAGAGACAGGGGCGGACGTCGGCGGAGTGGAGGTGCAACGCGGACTCTTGAGGAACACTTCGTTTCGGTACGACGCGCTGTGCTCCAGTTAGGCCGAGCACAACGTTGATTACAACAGAACTGAACTGCTGAAGAATTATTGAATTTGACCATTGTCTGCGGATAAATTTAATATTAACGACGTTTCGGTACATAGTTTTACTCTTTATGAGACCGTGGCGGCGGAAAAACGAACAGGAATGTAGAGCACTGTTTTAGTCTTCTACCCCGAATATGGAAGAAACAGGTACATCATAACCTTAAATCTCTGACAGTTAATAGTTCTTCACCAAAGAGATTAATATGTCAGGGAAACTTTCAATGGGCGTTTTATTGCATAAAAAAAGTTCTCTCTTTGTGTTCACAAAAAAGTTTTCAGTAGAAAATCTCGCAAAGGTCTTGATGTGTTCTTGGTAAAGCTGATTTAATAGCTGACACCTTTGAGCACCAAACATCAATACGCCCGTCTCCCAAACGGGCACAAACATTTGAATTTTATTAATTTCACTTGTTTACAGTTACCTCGACCGTACATCCACAACCATCTTTTTGTAATCCAGATAAATGAAAGGGGCACAGTATTCCATTACAAGCTGCTAGTTGCTCATATGACCACAAAACTTCCCGCATTTATGAAACGCGACAAATTATTACAGTGTTCACAAGGGCCCAGCACAGCCACTTTAATCCATTCTACACACTAAGACACGTTTCTTTAAAAAAAACATTTTAATATTATCATCCCATCTACGCTTAGGTCTATCAAGTGGTCTCTCTCCTTCTGTGTATCAAGTAAATACGAACCCTAACCCTGGTTACACTGTTGAACTACACAGCCCAGCAAAAAACCCTCTTACGCGTAACACGTCTCCCCCCTCTCCCGGTGTTCATGGTATCACCGCAGTCTGTGACGTCATTAGCGGTGCCCTAATGACGATATCCTTTCAGTTCGCAGAGGGAGAGGCAGAGGTGGGGGGGGGGATTAAAAGCAACCCCTGTAAGTTCTGTTACCCAATCCACACAACTCCACTCAAATTCAACTTCTAATTGCTTGCTGGATGCAACCCGCCACGCTCGCTCGCTAGCTTGAATTGATTTCAGGAACAATTTAAACATCAGAGCGCCGCATCGCGTTTTTACTTGAGAGTCTCGAAGCACAGCAAAGTACCTCATTACCGCGTCTCGATGAATGACAGACAACGAAGTGCTGCCTCGTATTGCGTCTCGCCGTGGACAATTGCAGACGAAGTCGCTAGGGGACCGAGGCACACGCGGACAGACACACACACAGAAGGGAAGGAAATTGTCTGACTGGCGGGATACGATTACAGTGTTAATCGATTCCCGGGACGAGGCGACGTACATCCTACGGGAGTTTAATAACTTCGTATAAAATGTTGATTTATATCCTAGAATTTAAGTGGCCACGAAAATTAAAATCTTAACACATCAATTTCGCCCGAATCTACATTGTGTCCACTGATAAAGTTGTACGCAACTCTCATTTCCCGGCTTCGGGAAGGATCCGCAAAAGAAAAGAGAGTTGGCTTCTTACATAGAGTAATACTTGACTTGTATCGGGGTAAAAAAAAAAAACCTTCCAGCGCTTGACGATGAGTCATGCAGTTCCCCGCAGTCAGTCGGGAAGTGACAGTTGAGTTTAACTTTATCCGTCATGGAACAGAATCTGTATTAAAAAGTCAATAAATTCCTCGCCATTTTTTTGGAACCCGAGGGTGCATTTCCGTTGTCGACAAGAGACAGCAACTGAACAAGATCTACAGATTATCTGTAAAATCCAACAAAGTTCGAGTTATCCTTTAAAAAGAGCGAACTCGATTTATTCTATTTAAATGCAGGAAGGCACAGTCACTAGGCAACGGTTTTTCGTACGAGGTTCAATTCCCCGAAAAAGCAAGATTCTTCCACGAGGCCTGTAGGGCCCACCCAGCCTCCTATCAAATAGATACCAGGGTTCTTTAAGGCTTTCACCGGGATGTTCTTTTGTTAAATCTTACGCGGTACCGCCTGATTCGACTTCTAATGGTTAAGTGAAGTGTTTTCTTCGCGGTACGGTCTGGATTCGTAAATATTATGAAGACGAGCTTCGGCTTCAAAGGGTTAACCAGCTGATTTTCGTAATGGTGAGGTGTAGTGTTTTCTTCGCGGTACGGACTGAATTCATAAATAATATTCAGACGATCTTCGGCTTCAAAGGGTTAATCGGAGGTAACTCGCCAGGGGCGTAAACCTAACCACTCACCTCCATCTAGTGCCGAGGTAAAGAAAAGCTTGGATCTACCCTACACATCTGAGTGCCACAGTGCTTTAAAGAACAGCTGTAGGATAGTCAAACATTAGGAACGCCATCATCTCTCTCCCTACAATGTTTATGGCTTCTTATGGAAGAATCCAACGAAGTGTAGAATGCCCTGAATTAGAAGCCGAGATTTCTCAGTCACGTTCAGATGTTGGTAACTGGAATCCTCTAGCATTTCATATCAATCCATAAAACGCCCAATAGATATGACAGGCGATACCAAACAATGAGCAGAGTCCAGCATTTAACGCCAGTAATTTAAACTCTTGATCGTATCTGGCTACTGTGCATAGCAACCGCCCCCCTCCGCGCAAAACAAGTCCATCATTCGTTGAGACCGTCTCTCATTACACGACACCAGTTTTATTTAAACTTGTCCATTACTATCGCAACGCGAAAGTGTTGTGTGCGGGCAGCCCGATGCCGCTGTAAAATATTGTCTCTCGCAGCTGTTCGGCTGTTTACAAACGACCCCAAGCCTCTCCTCACGTCACGCGGCCATGTTTTATCGAGAGTCATTTGTCAAAGAGCCTGAACCACCGTGCGTGCTGCCATCTATCGTACGTATGTCAACATCCCCCCCCCCCCCCCCACCCACCCAAAGTTGTTCTGACACCAGATGATTTAATCTTCCTTCCTTAATTTGACGATCACACCTTTGGATATAAATATACGATACATTGACGGTGGTCTGAAAACACTCCCCAGACAGTTTTTATTCTAGAGGCCCACAACCCAAGAAACCAAAATTTTTTTAAAATAAATTACGACAAAGTTTTCTGGACTTTTATGTCAGTGGATGAAAGAATTGTGACGAAGTCCTAAAGCCACAGTTGAGAAAGACCCAAAACAGTGGAACTATATGAAAAAGACAAACAATCTAAATAACTTTATAGAAAAATGTCCTTTTAAGAAACTGAAAGTCGTTCATCCGGTGAAGGAATTCCACGTGACTCAATACTACGATCAACGGAGCCCACAAACTGATTTAAAAAGTCGCACCTGATAATGGAGGCAGTAAGTACCTCCGAAACATCAGTCAATTTCCACCAGAATGCACCCACACACCACGAATCTTAATCTGAAATAAAATACACACAAGTCCCTTCTGTCTACGCCTAGATCTACCAAGTTGTCTCCTTCCTTCCCACACACATTCTGGAATCCACAGGCTCGGAATGTGATACAAATTTAAACACGCGACTTACTGTGACCGTACCACTCCACTATGAAACGGGTTATAAAACGACCAGAGATTACTCACGTTCAATGCACTCTGGTTAATAACAGGAACGAAGAAGTTGTTTCAATTACGCGAAGTATAAACAAACATTTGTCTGCTCAATTCAAACACACGTGCTGTTTTTATAGGAACGCGTATTCCAAAGTGGCTTCACTGCGTAGCAGAGGCGCACGATTTAAGTATTCGGTCCGTACCGCAAAGAAAACACAACACTTCACCGTTACAAAGATCAACTGGTTAACGCTGTTTAATCCGACAATAATAATAATAATAATAAACGCATCAATACACTCTCTGGGAAAAATGATGAGTAACAGAATGTTAAATCAGGTGGTATATATAATTACCACTGTATTCTAAGGGATTAAATAGGAAAAGGGTGGATGTATTAAGAATGAATTACGATAAATTGTGTGGGATAGGATATTTAAGTTAGAATATACATTATTATCCATGATTTTCGTTGCATTTCGCTTGAAGACAGAGTGAGAGGGCCATTACACTTCATGATATTACAATAACCGAGCAAATAAGCCAATATTTTGATTTTATTTCATATTAAATTATCCCCTTAACAGCCCCTCCCACCCCCCATTACAGTAATAGAATGAAGGCAACATCACAGGCCTATACCAGCAACTTCGAGTCATACATGGCTGTCAGTTTCAAAACATCGCTTTATGAGCTATTTCTGTATGCATGGAAGGTCGCCGATATTATATAAACAAATTGGAGAATGTCACCTTTACAAAACATCGATTCCAACCAGAGATATGTCTACTGTTACAAAACCCACAGAGCATGGCCTACGCACTCCTTTGAAAAGCCATACACACGTATAACGTTCTTTCAGCGAACGACTGAAAATGTTTTTCCAAGGGTAGAGCAAGGTCGTCCACACTCCTCAGCGTGTACAGAAATTTTAAACACAGTTTAATTAATCAGCATTAAATGAACGGCAGAACCTTGAGGCGAAGTCACTTAATACAGAATTTCTATCGATAAATTAAACGCAGATGTAAGAAAACAGCAAAGCGAACTTGGAATCCCCGTTGAATATTATAGAATATTCTTCTATCGTGCGTGTTCTCCGACCTACAAGAAACGCTCTAATCGGTAATCGCACCCAGGACACTTCTACCTGAGTTTCAACCCCCATATGTTCTCTTCCTGATCTCAACAAATAAACATACCAAGTTTGGTACAAATCGGTATATCCATTCTCGAGCTATAAGCTAACAAACACACAAACCATAATTTCAACTTTGGCCAGCTTCGGCTTTAAAGGGCAAAAATCTAACTTCCAGTTTGTTACAGAGTTATTAAAAACTGTCTTGGAAAGCGAAAACTTGGAAGAACTGGTAAGTGAAGCACATCATCATTAAGATAAACACCCACCTGTACAGGCAGTTTATTTTACGTTTCAGTGTAATTTTACGGAGTTACATCACATGATAGCGGTCAGAACGCTGGCCTTGTAATCCTGGGGGTCTCGGGTTCGATTCACCGGCGGTGCCCGAATTTATAACTTGTGTTGGGCAACACGGAGTTTTCCTCCGTGGCATCCCAACAATTACTCCATTCACACACAGAAGAAGGCAATGGCAAACCACTTCTGGATCATCTGCCAAGAACGTATATGAACAGGTCCCAGTCCGAGAAAAGGATGGAAGGATCCTGTTCATATGGACCTGTCCTCAGACAGAACACTAAATAAATACCTCACATGACGACGAGAAAGATTCATACAATAGCATTTCACAACCACCCTCTCACATATTACATATATTCTACACAACACAACTTACATGTACAGAGCCGGGCAAGTGAGAGGCAGGGAGTGAATCTGATATTACCTCCCAATAAATCAGAAACCTCTCACAGCTCTAAACCCCCTCCATTACATCACGTAACGTCATAATCTGACAAATGCAGCCTGTGTCCCCCCCCCCTTATTCAATGCTCCATGCACAACGCAGTGATGCAACTGACGTAATACGAGCATATAACTAGAAACAACATAGAGGCACTCGTGGGGGGTGGGCGGGGGGGCTGACCCTCCACACTCATCCCCGTCGCCATGGTGATTGAGTGGATGGATGAGTTTCAACAACTGACTACCGCGTTGTTGTCTGGCTTGAATATGGGTAGAACAGCTTCAACCAACGACCATGGCTTGTGATTAGTGTTCTGTAAAGCAGTGATCCAACGCTCGATTATTATATTACCTTCCAGTTGACCTCTGACCCGTGGTGGACGTATAATATATATGCCCTTTAGTTGCAAACGCCATCCCTCAACGGCGGTAATTCCGAAAGTAACATAACACAGGGTTTCCGATCATGGTGAAATGTATTTGACCTCTGGCCACCAACAGGAAACGAGACATCGGGCACCTGTTCTCAAATTATCCCAAAACGTGAGAGAACTGAAATCTGCTTCTGTAAGTCATTTCATGAATGACCGACTTCGTACAGTCTGAGGAATTCTGTTTCGTTCCTGACCGAAGCTAGGAGGGCAATTTAAACTTTACCTGTAAACTCCTCCGAATTCTCACAAAACAACGATGTTTATCGATGTCAGTCGTTGCTGAGTCGAAACAGACAAGCGCACGCCAAATATTAACACTCGATAATTAAAATCCCGTATCAAATTTGATTTTCGCCACGGTGGTCTAGCGGTCAGAACACTAGCCTTGTAAGCCTGGGGTCCCGGGTTCAATTCCCGGTGGTGCTCAAATTTATAACTTGTGTTGGGCAAGTGCCGTGGTCTAGGCAACACGGAGTTTTCCTCCGGGGGCATCCCAACAATTACTCCATTCACACACAGAAGAAGGCAATGGCAAACCACTTCTGGATCATCTGCCAAGAACGTATATGAACAGGTCGCAGTCCGAGAAAAGGATGGAAGGATCCTGTGCATATGGACCTGTCGTCAGACAGAACACTACAAATAAAAATAAAAAATCAAATTTGAACCCCCTACTTATAACAGCGCATGGCTGGCTCACCCAGCAACATCTAAGGTTAGTCAGGCCACAAGGGACGTTTCATGTCAGGATGTGAAGACGAAATGAAATTCCGAATAACAGAAAATAACATTCAGAAAGTGTAAACTTATTAAATAGCACGCACAGTTGCAAAATTTTCTGTGATCCGAAACTTAAATTACATCTAATTAACTACATGAAAACCTATTATCTGCTCAGGTAAACAAGAAATCTTCCTGCTTTTATGGAACCCTAAGTTTTATGACCGTGAGGATTTGAGATTTTTACGGCAGTGAGTATGAATATGCCCTGATGATGGAGGCAGCAAAGACCTCTGAAACGTCGGCATACTTCTACCAGACTACACGCTGCAACGACCCAGAAGACAGTCATCTTTCATTACGATCATCACATAACTCGGGGCAGAGTCCAAGAGCCGATCTCGTGGGGTAATAACATTTTATATTACATAAAAGTAGGAGAATTTATTGATTAGCTAAGTCACTGTCATATAGAATTTGAGACTTTCGCGGCGAGTGCAATCAATAAAATCTTCTCGGGCAATCAGCCGCGTTAGCTAGTTACCGTAGTAAACCGACGTTTCGGGAACAAACTCTGTCCCCATCTTCAGGGGTTTGATGTGACTGTATCCTCGGAAGTAGCAGGCAGTTATACAGGCGAATTCCAAGGATCCAATCACATCAGAACCCTGAAGATGGAGACAGAGTTTGTTCCCGAAACGTCGGTTTACTACGGTAACCAACTAACGCGGCTGATTGTCAGAGAAGATTTTATTGGTTAAGTCACCGTCAGTTTCTCAAGCAGGATTCTACTGAACTGCGGATGAAAGGGTTAAAGTTCGCACAGCGTTCTACCTCGAGTTTCGTGAACGATTCTAGGTTATATCCGTGACCCAGCATCCGGGGCCTCCACCGCGTCACGAAATTTCAGTGGCGCCTCTCCGTCTCCGACAAGTGAGCACGAAGCAGCAAATTCCGTCTCTTCCTGCCTTTCAAGTCTTAACGCTGCAGCGTAAACGCCTTTAACCAACATTCGGAAGGCGCAGGGTTCAGATCTAGGTTAGGCTAAAAACCATACCAGGTGAGTAAGATTTCAGGTTCTCACGGCGTCAAATATGAAGATGGCCATGTTGTAGAATGATACGCGGTGAGGTCTCGTAGAAACTGACCGACGCTTCAGAGGTTCTTACTGCCTCCATCATCACCCGTCGCCCTGAAGATGGAAGCGGTAAGCATCTCCGAAACATCGGTCAATTTCTACCAGGATACAAGGCACAACAACCCTGAAGACAGTCATCTTAAAGGATTTGTCCCTTGGCCGCCATGACTATCTTAAGTCGCATACAATCTCCTTTCCAATCCTTACTGATTGTCCTTCAGCAGAAGGAAAGATGTAAATTCACCTCCATCTTATACCGAGGACCTT
>NW_019059624.1:569632-599210 GCF_000696155.1 Zootermopsis nevadensis
CGCAACAAATCATAAAGATTAATCTTCAACGCGATTTAATCAGGGCAAAGAAAGACCATTTGTAGAATTATTCAAATCGGCCACGCCAAAGAAGACATCTCCTTACAGTAATGATTTGATGAGTGATTCACACGTGTAGTTTTCTACGCATGAGCAGAAGAGGAGCTTCTTCTGTCCTCAAACGAAGTGGAACGGTTGACTGACATGATGTGGGCGTAGTGAAGGCACCGGGCAATTAGCTTGCCTCCTTCCTAACGTAACGGAATCCATTTGACTTCCAAAATCAATTTATTTCCGACAAACCGCAAAGAAGTTTTCGGGCGAGTGAGCAAAGCCTTCAGACATGGAAGGCAGTTCTAAATATATTAAACTGTAAATCGCGGACAGCAGACAAGCGGCGATTCCTTCAACTTGGAGGTTGGGCGTGGGGTTAACAAGAACACGCCATAAAAAAAAATAGATACTTCACATAGGATCTCGGGAAAGCAACTAATAACTTCTCAAGAAGAACTCCATGTGATTCGATTAGAGACCTTAGACATATTTTATTTTATTATTTAGTGTTCTGTCTGACGACAGGTCCATATGAACAGGATCCTTCCATCCTTTTCTCGGACTGGGACCTGTTCATATACGTTCTTGGCAGATGATCCAGAAGTGGTTTGCCATTGCCTTCTTCTGTGTGTATGGAGTAATGAGTAATTGTTGGGATGCCACGGAGAAAACTCAGTGTTGCCTAGACCACGGCCTTGCCCAACAAAAAATAATGTTATTAAGACGGCTATAATTAGCGTCTCAAATATACAACTCTTAAATAAGGTACCATTACCTATCGTCACTTCAGGTACAAGAATTTGCAACATGGAACATAGGAGTAGAAAATGTTTGTTACATTCAGTGGGGAAGGATCTCACCAGATACAGTAGGATGGTTCCCAGTGTGTTGAATAACGAGCCATGGAATAGCACAGGAACTTGTTTCTGGTAGTCGAAACACCTGGAAAGTGATCTGTCTGGTAGATACGTTGTGGAGGTTCCAAGTCTGAGAGTACAGGGCTGTATCACCACGGCAGAATCATCAGACGCAAGCAGATGAGGCAGTCTTGCATTCGCGAGTGGCTTGACTGACAACCAAGGAGATGTTCGTAGCATCATTCTTTCTTAGACATATAGGAGCCTAATTGTCAGGCTAATCACTCCACAATGTCGTGAGTGGTCTTAGAAATTTACCAATCTGACGATAAAATACATTTACGAATAATTTTTATATTTTACAAATTGCAGCCCACGGTTCAAGAGACCCTTTGTAAATAAAGAAAATAAATTAATACTCGCTATGACATTGACTCTAAAGAGTGGGCGTTAAGAAATTTAGTAAAAAAAAAAAAACATACGCCACTTTTGTTTAAACCAGAAGCGCGCAGTAAATTATTTGAAGCAGACACCAAACGTATGTTTGAGCACAGATCTAAGATTTGCAATAAAATCAATAAGCTCTGGGATTTTAGTAACCAAAGTAATAAAACCAACTTTTTCCCCCCTTCCCGTAACTTAACTTCCTATAACGTCGTTTCGCTGTTCACACCGCGGTCGGAATTTTTGTTGTGAACGTTCTACGGTCTCCTTTAATCTTTTCTCGCTGCCTCTCGCCGACTTCTGGACCTAACATTCCTCAGCAATCACACTGCATAATCAGGTTCTGGCAACAAGTTTTCGTAAGCCGACTTAAGTTTAGACCGGCGTAAGCAGAGTTTCTTACTAACATGGATATCGCATGTGGGCAGGAGCGGAAAAGAAAGATTAATTAAAGTATTGTGTAGGTGAGATTTCAGATTCTCACGTCGACAAACATGAAGTCGACCTTATTCTGGGGCGTTACGCCTTGTAGTATGGTAGAAATTTACTAACCTTTCAGATTCGCTTACCACCCCGATGATCAAGACAGTCATCTGTGATCCTTTTCTTATCCGCGTGGTTTTAAAATTAATTAATTGAGACGTCACGTAAGCGTAAAATGGAATTGCATACAACACACATTCATTTAACAATTAAAGCTTTTACAGCGAGAAAAGTGGTAATTAAGCCAGCTTATAAACCATACGTCCGACTTCACGGATACCAGAGACATAAAACATTCTGCGATTCTTTTAAAATGACGTAAACTCAAAGTCCATTATCTGAGACAGCACAACATGTGTGGGCGGACTTTTGTACATAAATGCAGTAAGGCAGGATAGGTTAGGTTACGACGCGAAAATATTACCTGAGGCTTTCACGTCGATGTAAATTTGCATTGCGGTCTTCTGGATTTTTGAGCAGTTTCGGAGGAACATTCTGCCTCCATCTTCAGGAAGCCAGTCACTGGCCATCGAATCTTGTTATATGGTAGCCAATAAATACAGAAGCATGTTAGACGCTTTTAGGGTTACTTTGAATGACCTTTTCTTTCAAAACTAAATATAAAAAATTACCTCTACTTGCAGAACAGTTCAAAATAAATTTCGCGCTATTCGTAACAAACGTTTTGAAAACTGTATCACAATTGTAGAATCTGAGGTTTTCACGGAGGTGAGTCCCTGATGATGGCGGCAGGAAGGACCTCCGAAACGCTAGTAAACTTCTACCAGACTGCACGACAGCCATCTTCGGTACCAGAACTGTTATCCACGTTCGTTCCCGGTGGCCTCTGTCTAATACCGATGTTAAAAATGCATGGAGCCTTACCTACACTCCCCCATACGCCTTTGTTTTATGAAGCGATAACTTTTTCAGTGGTCCGTCAACAGCTGTAATCACCTTTCGCTGCGTAAACTTTTAAGAATTGTCATTAATAAAATGTTACATTTTCGGTCGGAATCCCCGATTATCACAGCCTTAATCGCCGGTCCTTAAATTTCCACTTGTGGCTATAGCGCAGTGTTATAGTTGATGAGAACAACATTACTTTAATTCAACTTAATCTGTTTCAAAACAGATGCACTGCGAACATGAATCAATTCAGCAGAAATACGAGTATTTACAGTCGACGTGCGTTAAAATTAGTTTGTTCCACGGTTTTCACGCTGAAATCTGTCTATCAACCGGACTCAGACCATCTACGTTTATAACCAGTTTTCCCACGTACGTGGCGAGCTCAGCGTGTTCAAAGGGTAGAAACCTCAAATTTTCACCATCATCTGTCGTATATTTACGCTCATTTTATAAAGAGGGCACCGTCCAAGTTATGAAGCTGTCATCTGCAAACTTTACGAAAATCGACCGATTTTCATGTAACTCAGTAACAGCGTCTTGATGTTGAAAGTCAGCAAGGCTATGGTCTATCAATGTCACCGCGCGAACATCTGAGGTGGGGAAAAATATTAGTCATTCCATGAAGAAACACGAAAATTTATACTTAGGTATAGTGAAATACGTTCAACAAAGTTTTAAAGTACTGTAACGTATTTTGTCAAAACTTTTAGCAAAATATGATCACTGTGCGCATTTTAAAATCTGACTGAAACTCAGCAAATGAAACTTAATTCGATTAAAGTTTGAAACCACAAGTAATATAATTTATGAAACGTTTCCCTATGTGAATGACTCACAAACACGGCAAAGGCGAGAAAATGTCTTTGGTGTTTTGAAAACCGACGTAAAGTAACGTTTAACGTATTACAAAATACAAAGATTGCACAGAAATGGGGTTACAACCCAGAAGACCGACGTCGACAACTTCACCGCCGTGAGAACCTCAAATCTCACTACTAAATTCTGAATTATATCCACGTACTATTAGTCATAATATTAAAAACAAATTTCCTTCACTACACATACTTCAGAAATTTAGGAACCGGGGTAGCTGACTACAGACTGGTCGACCGGGGTTCGATCCCCGACGGGGGCAGAGGATTTTTCCTCTAGCCTCTGCATCCAGACCGGCTCTGGGGTCCACCCAGCCTCCTCTACAATAGGTACCGGGGTCCTTTCCCGGGGGTAAATCCGGCCGGGGCGTGATGCTGACCACTCACCCCCATCTAGTGCCGAGGTCAAGGAAGAGAGGAGCTATACCTCCACTCACCCCAAGCGCCTACATGGCGTATAGTGGGACAGCTTTACTTCACAAATTTACAATTAAAATAATTTACATTTCATGTAAACACTAACAAAACAAATACCCAAAGCTACAGAAGCAGCTCCCACTGGAATAACAGCAAAACAGTCGCTTCGCACAAGTGTAAGATAATAGAAACGAACAATCTAAAATTACCCAGGGTCTATGAAAATGACCTTGTTCCCCGCAGAGAAGTTAAGAAAAAAAAATACGGCGTTGAAGATCAAGCTACAGAGAGCGAAATCAAACTGCCTTCAGCTGTCAAGTGTTCTAGTTTTCCGAGTCACGCCATTTATAATCATGTGACAGGAATGACAATAATTGGCTCCATCCCCCCCCCCCTCCCTGTTCGAAGCTGACACATGGGCGGATAACAGAGTCCTACAGAGTGGATGGCGCAAATCTACAGCCGCTACATAGAGAATATGGCGACTATTTATTTATTTATTTAGTGTTCTGTCTCAGGACAGGTCCATATAAACAGGATCCTTCCATCCTTTTCTCGGACTGGGACCTGTTCATATACGTTCTTGGCAGATGATCCAGAAGTGGTTTGCCATTGCCTTCTTCTGTGTGTGAATGCAGTAATTGTTGGGATGCCACGGAGAAACCGGGGAAGCCCCCGGAGGAAACCTCCGTGTTGCCTAGACCACGGCCTCGCCCAATCCAGAAGTGGTTTGCCATTGCCTTCTTCTGTGTGTGAATGGAGTAATTGTTGGGATGCCACGGAGGAAAACTCCGTGTTGCCTAGACCACGGCCTTGCCCAACACAAGTTATAAATTCGGGCACTTAAAATAAAAAATTTCCAACACTCAGGCGAGAACGCTACAATCGACAGTCGAATATCAGATTTTATTCTCCATTAATATAATCGTGATTTTCTTCCGCAGCTCCCAAATACTTGAATTGCACCAAAATGTCGAAGAATTTATTACCCAAGTTCAGAGTTCTACAGAGCCAAGATTTTCTTAATTTATATGTTGACTGGTGTCATTAATGACCCTGATACGAGCGTCTGTGAAATTAAAATCCCACAACATCTTCTTGGACCAGATGTCGCAGCTTTACAGCACCGATAACCAAGTTCCTATCCCTGTTAATGCAATTATTGACCGGGAGTCCGCGGCAGAGCGGACAATTCCCACTACAGCTGATGTCCAGTTGCACAAGGCACCATGAAGTCCACGAAACCATTCACAAACAGACCTGACGCACTTCGCACTTGCGGTCGCATGGAGAGCCATCCATCTGCATGCAAGGGCATATCAAGTACGGACTGGCTGGATGCAGTCACGACAAGTGGATCTGCATATATCGGCTCTGAGCACTTTCCCTGCTGACAGAAGTTGCTTAAAAGTCAAGGTGAAGTGACGTTCCAACCGGGTGTCTATAGCAACGCAATGGCTGAGAAGTGGCTTCTACGTACGTAACATATCGTCTCTTCGACGCAGAAATGAAATCACGCGTACGGAATTAAAAGCAAGCAAATTTAAACATAATCATCGCGCGTGAAAGAACCAAGATATTTGGGACAAGGCTAGTTTCCCATCCAGCGAAATTTATAAACATTCTCTACGTGAACACCATTGGGCTGTAGCTCCTCTAAATATTATTTAAGAATCCAGTCCGTACCGCGAAGAAAACAACGCACTTCACCATTACGAAGATCGACTGGTTAACGCTGTTTAAGGAAATAATCGCTGTTTAAGGTATTATTATTATTATTTAGTGTTCTGTCTGACGACAGGTCCATATGAACAGGATCCTTCCATCCTTTTCTCGGACTGGGACCTGTTCATATACGTTCTTGGCAGATGATCCAGAAGTGGTTTGCCATTGACTTCTTCTGTGTGCGAATGGAGTAATTGTTGGGATGCCAATGAGGAAAACTCCGTGTTGCCTAGGCCACGGCCTTGCCCAACACAAGTTATAAATTCGAACCCGAGACCCCAGGATTACAAGGCCAGCGTTCTAACCGCTAGACCACCGTGGCAATTTCGCCACAGTACATGATTTATAATCATTTTCGTCAAACTTCGGCACTACACTGAGGTGTGAACTTCACGTTCCGACCGATTTACCCACGAAAAAAGATTAATTCAACAAATGAAAACGTGACTTCCAGAGACGTGGCAGAAAAACCTGGCGGGCAGCTCTGCTCTGTAGTCAAGATACCGACCGACAGAGCTCTTTACACAAAACGGGATTAATTTGATATATTCCTTTCCAGTTCAAGATCATGAGCCCAGCTCCGTTATAACGCTTAAGTTTCGAACATAAGACTGAAGGATTACAGTCTACAAAACGAGGCGAAGGAACGTTCTATGCCCCTTCTGGGGGCAATTACTAAACCGGTCCACAGAGATAGCCTAAGTTTCATTTGGTTATCCTTATTACGCGAAATTTACATGGACACACATGATAGCGATCAGGCACGATAGAGATCATCTAACTACTTTAGTCTTAGAACAGGGGTTCTCAATCCGCGAGTCGCGGACCGCGGTCCCCGGTGTGTTGTTTGGGGGGGTCACATTATCTTACTGTTTAACGAAAATCGAAGGCTATTGGAAATTATCGTTTCAAGATCAGTGACCAAATGACTCATCGCCTTGATGATGGAGGCAGTAAGGACCTTCGAAACGTTGGTAAAATTCTACCAGAGTACACGGCGCTACAACCCAGAAGACCGTCAAACTTCAGACTCACCTCCGTCAGAAACTCAGATCTTACTTACATATAATGTGTTTTATTCTTTATTAGGCACTTATATAATTGGTTGTTAAGCTGGAAAAGTCTGTGTAATTTTTATTTATAGAGGCGTATCCTTCTGCAGCATCCTACCCAACATTCCTCTTCAATAAGTTTACCTCATCTCTCAAACGACGTGGGACGAACCATAGTTGACAACCGAATAAGTGGGACTGCATGATTCAGAGAGAGAGAGAGGAACCGGGCGTGGTTGACGGTCACCACTTCTCAGTCGAAATATTGCGTCACTGAGTTTAATCACGACTTTCAACAATTCTCGACGGTACTTAAAAGACGTACAAAATTCACGTCGCCGAAACTAAACCCATCTGAACAACAGTAAAATCAACATCTTCAATCACATTCACGGTTGACGATGAAGACAGTGTGTTCCCCCCCGAAACGACGGTATCTACCTACAAGTCCACACGTCGTTACAACCCAGGAGACCACATCGGTAAGTCATTCGGGGAACTGAACGTGCCTGGGGCTAACAATTACAGTCGCTTACGAACTGTGAGGAAATTCATCGGCGCTCCTACCACAAAAGAGCCTTGGTTATCAGGACCATGGGCTAGAGTCATCCACCCTTTAAAGTAGAAGAAAAAAAACACGTGACTGTCAGGAAAACGGAGTGGTTTAAAAGCCCTAAAGTAGACCGCCGAGGAGCCTCGGGACCTCACGCGAAGAGTATAATGATGTATACTAAACGGGTAGCTTCGTTTTATTATTTTATTTCGGGGATGTGAATAAATTCCAGATGCGTTCGAGCTGTAAGATGATGGTGGTGGAACGTAAACCACGAAAATTCGATTTTAAGTAGGCCTGTTTAAGTCCGACAGCTGTGCTTCAGAAAATGTAGTAATCGGTGATGCATTAAGCCTTCTAAAAAGCTCAGACACAAAAGTAATTTAGCTACGGGAAGGCAGGGAAATGCCACGCGAAATTATCGTAATGAGGTAAAGAAGAATTTAGAGACTCGATGCATAATTAAGGAACCACACACAGCAAGCAAGACTGCTGCTTGGAGAAAGCGACTTTCATGTTCCCTGAGTTTTCTTGAAACAATAAAATTAACTATTAAAGCCGTGTACACTTGTAGGTAGACACCAACGTTTCGGAGGAACATGCTATGTCCGAAACGTCTGTACCCTCTCGCTGTTTACACCTTCCACACATTCTTCCTTTACAACCAAGAAAGAATTTTCTTTCAAGCTTCGATTATCGAGTAATGAGAAAATTCATAATTCGTAATATTAGGATGAGATGGGCGAGACATGTAGCACGTATCGGGGAGAAGAAAAATACTTACAAAATTTTGGTCGGCAAGCCTGAATAGAAAACACCGCTAGGAATACCTATGTGTTCACGGGAGAATAATATTAAAAAATATATTAGAAAAATAGGATTCATCTTGCTCAGAACATGAACTGGTTTCGGCTCCAGGGCACACCGAAGAATCATCGTGTTCCATTAAAGAACGAAAATGTTTATGATTAGCTGAGCTACTGTTAGTTTCTCAAAAATGGCTCTCTTTCGAGGCAGAAACATGTCGGAAGTGAAATGTTCGCTCGCGTGGTAAGACACGACTCAGAAACACTGACTTATTGAAGAGTACAGAAATTTCCCACTCTTGCTTCAGCCGCTGGGTAGGTGGGCCGTCAGTAAGTGACCTTGTTTATCACTCCACACAAAACGATGACGTCATACAAACAATTCGAGATTTGGATTCTTGTAAGTGCCTTGGCGCACTTCACCATCATCGCATTTTTATAAACGACGATACCAGCTAAGACAAGGCGCCATAAATACTTCCCGCGCAACACATGCACGAACTAGTCCTGGAGGCGAATCCTCTGGAGAGCCAACAGAAAAACACGGGAACGGATAGACAGGCAGCTGGCAGACTTCAGCGGGTCCACAGATCCTCGGGCTGTAAGACGGAAATACCTTGTTATCTCGAGGAAAGACAGAACGAGAAAGCGCGGAAGCTGTTACACCGAATGTTCCGGTTGCCAGAGAGTCATTACGATTCCCGTTGACAGTACCGGACCTACAGAAGAATATTTCCGTCACGTCAAACCTTTAACGCTTCGAAGCCGAAGCTCGTCTAAATATTATTTAACAATTCAGTCCGTACCGCGAAGAAAACACAACTCTTCACCATTACAAAGATCAATTGGTTAACCCTTGAAGCCGAAGCTCGTCTAAATAATATTAAAGAATTCAGTCCGTACCGCAAAGAAAACACCACACTTCACCATTACAAAGATCGACTGGTTAACGCTGTTTAAGAAAATAATCGCGGTTTACACTGATATTCATACTAACCCCACGGAACAGAGTCTTTGTGAGAAGCCAAAATTACGCTCAGCTCAAGACATTCGTCGCCTATTACGGAAAAATGCGAATTTTTATTGGTGGATCGTTTATGATTCTCAGAATAAACAGCGATCATTTTCTTAAACAGCGTCAAGCAGCAGATATTTGTAATGGTTAAGTGTGATGTTTTCTTCGCGGTACGGACTGATTTCTTAAATACTTCAAGGAGGTTAAACCTCAGATGCTTCGAGAAGGATTCTGTCAGGATTACGGATCGTTTAAGTTTCGACTACGTCCATTTAGCGTCTGTCCATTTCCTGTGCATTATAGGTGGACACATAACACCACTCTGTACTTTATGCCCGGAAGACTGGTAAAGGACGGTCCGAGACCAGTCTCCCATCCCCTCCCCCCTGCGACGCACGCCATCTGTTGATCATCTTCTTAATTCTACCATCTTCCGCTGTCTGGATGTCACAACCGGCGACAAAAGTTTCTTTCGACACTTATCCTTGGTCAAAGCGCGATAATTTTAAAAGCGATATCACTATCTTACAGGTTCTATCGCTTGTGGCTTGTTGTTTCGGTGTGAATTCTGCTTTACAGATAAAGGCTATTCTTTCAATACTTCTACAGATATCTGAAAATTACAATTCAACTTGGGCACAACACATGGTACATTCGGACAGCGTCACGATGCCACGTGTGTTTTAACACTACGGTCTGAAACAGCACAGATTGAGGGTGTTTCAGAACAGGGTGCTTAGGGGAGCATTTTCCGCTGCGATAACCTGAAATCTCGCCACAAAGAACCCTCGTCAGCAGGGCAGGTCCACATCTTAACATAAGATGCTTATTAACAACATTGTAGCAGCAGCCTTAATACAGCAATGAACATTTCTCCAAGACCCTAAAAAAAATCCACAACCTACAACAACAAAAACAAGCAGCCACGCCCACCTCGATCCGAAGCCAACTAATGCTATTGTTCACGATTTAATTGTCCTTTGTACAACTGATGCGTTCACCTCTGAGATAAAAATACGGGGGTCTAGAGTTATCCAATTACAGTGATGCATACACTTTGGCCGCGCCTGTACCACACTCGCTTACAACAGTCCGTGACTTCGCTGGATGTAACCCCAACGCCTCCTCCCACTGCTTCTTGCCTAACCTAACCTTTAAAAAGTTTTTGGAGCCCATTAGCGGCTGAGGGCGAAGGGTGCACGGGGTCAGAGAGGAAGTGGTACTGAGCACTGTCTGGTGAGTCGTTAGGAGGGTGGGCGGAGGGGAGGAGAAGATATTCTGTCTCTATAAGGGGCTGCCTTTGTTCACGAAGCAAGCCAAGAAAACCCACGCTGCGATGCGGAGATGCACGCCTTCACGTGGTCGGTCGGTGAAGTGTTGTTGTTACGTGGGAGAATGGGTAGGCCGCCCGCATCACAGGAGGCAGCGATTAAGGAATCTCTAAGAACCACTTAAGTTACTATCAACGCGCAGAAATTCTATATGGACCACCCAGCCTTCGGAAATGTTGTGAAGCTGACGGTTGCAAAGTGACCAAGAGTTTCATTGTCATCCGATTTAGCGATAATTATATAAATACGCAATCCCCTCACACCACTAATATGTCACATATAATATTATAATATATTCAGTTCCGCTTATAAATTATAGATCCTGTTTCGCCAAAATGGCGCTTCGTACAAAAGATTTTTAACATAAAAAATTACCTAAAAATTTATTCATCGTTGAAAAAGGGTAAATATAATTTCTCGCGTTGAAAAATTTTGATCACAAACAACTGAAGATTACGTAACAGCGGATCACGGGGGGAAAAACTGCCAAACTCCTACTACCTGTCGCTCCCCGCGTCCTGAAGAAGGAAGCAACAACGACCTCCGAAGTGTCGGACACGACATCCGTCTTAATATCCAACGGGTGTTGAGGCCGCTTACCTGCGTCTCGGTGACGTTGAGAAGTTTTGCCATCTCGGCGCGCTCCGACGACGACAGGTACTTCTTCAGCTCAAACTGCTTCTCCAGCTCGAATATCTGACGACCGGTGAACGTGGTGCGCGCCTTTTTCCGTTTGCGCTCGCCGTCCGAACCATGGCCGCCGTCGCTCAGAGCCCCGCTCTGCGTCTCCAACACAGTGCTTGGAGAAGTCGTATTCTGCGCCTTTGGGTTCCCGGGTTCCTTCTTGCGTTTCGCGGGAGGCTTGCTTGCAGGCGTGCCGTCTGCGAACAAAAGACCAATTGCTTCGATTAAGGAACTTCTTTCTTAACAAGCTGATAGATAAGTCAAACTATGCCTAAAATCTTAAGGAACTCCCAACGTCCGTTGCCATCTTCAAGTCAGCGCGGCACTGGAAATTATCCCGAGCCAGCTCAACCCAATCCCACACCTTAAAATCCTATTTATTTTGATTTCACTACTACATTATCCTCAAATTTACGCCAGATCTCTCTTCAGGATTACCGAATAAAATGTTGTCTATTCCTCATCTCCTCTATACGTGTTACATGTCCTGTCCATCTCAGCAGCCTCGATTTCTTTGCTCTAACAATAAGTATGCTTATTAAATGGTACAAGTTATGACGCAGAGCTAAACATCAAAACAGAAAAAAGACATATTCACAATAAAATTGTGTCAGATGTATACTTAGTATATATAGTACGACGTTTCGGTAGTTTGTTCCAATTCCGACATCATGTGATTGTCAGCACAGGCATACATTCTCACTGTTCGTTAATTAGTTACGATAATTAGAACTGTACGCTTACCACCTGAGATTCAGTGTCCAAAGAGTCCCGTGTTCGATTTCAACCGGGCCATAATTTATTAGCGGCGAAGCTCCTGTCGGGGAAAATTCATTTTTCGTTCGTCACGGAAATATCGTTTGTCCATCCTCTCACCCCACATCAGTACGAAAATTTGCTTCATGCGCAAACAAATGCCCGCTCTCCCCCCCCTTCCCCCCCCCACATACCATTTCCGGTATTTTGCATCATTGATATTTAATGGGCTATGTTTGGTTCTGTACATCCCGCAACCATTCGTTTGAAGGCTCTATTAGCGACTATTATCGATTAGTTGCATAGTATATAGACTGTAATCGATTAGCCATGGACGTGTCGACTGTAAATTTACACGCAGTATCGATAATTGGCATTGCAGTCACTAGGTATCGCTCTCGTTTACCCCCTCCACCCCCCTTCGACAGACAAACGCTAAACTCCGGATAGTGGATTCAGACCAGAGGGTGGGTAGTCCGAAACCAAACGTAAGCTCGCTAATGTAATGGGACCTGATGCAATTAGCACTTGCTGGCTCTGTATTGTGTTTGCTCATGTTCACAGGGGATCTGCCCCGAGAGTTCCCCCAAGGGATATCCCAAGACAGTTAACTTAAGGGCTTATAGTGTCAAAATATAATATTTATTTAAATTTTTATGTTTTTAAACACCTATTTTAAAATGCGTACAATTCTTAGGCTCAACAGTGCTGAGTAATGGACACAATTCTGATGTCAGGTTCAATATTACAAGCGCAGATGACGTAAGAGCATTCCCAACCCAATGCCAAAGATAATACGTATTACATATTTTGAACGCCGATTAAAATTGCACGTCAACTGTTACTATTAATGTTTGCCGGATTAATTCTAACCCTGAAATACCACGACTGCACCAGACTTACGTGACCTGAGACTCCCCACATGTCGCAACGTTTACGTTCCATGTCCTTTTACGCGAAATACAAACAACAGGTAACAAAAGAACACACATACTTTGAGTTTTGTTTCTAAGCAGCTTTTGGCCGTGTTCATTTCGTACACATTAAGATACCTTAACAACGTGAGTACTAATTAAACATTCTTGTACCTATTGTTTAGTACAGTATAAAATATACACAAAGGTTAATCCAAGAACACAATCGAGAAAATGTGTTTTGTGAGTCTTTGTAATGAGTAATCATATCATGGCGTAGACAGGAAAACAATGCAGTCGGATCGCTGGTAATTAGTAGGAGGGCTAGAAGCCGGCCATCTTAATACTATTGTTCCACAAAAGACACAAATGAAGGCAAGATCTGGTACGAATATGTGAAACAATGTCTGCCAGCGTGTATCAAAAACACAAATTTGTGTAGCTCGCTAATTAGGATCATTAAAGTGTCATTAATTCAGGAGTCAATTCATTAAAAGTTAAAGGCTTTTAAATTGCTGTTCCAAGTCACTTTGGGGGATAGAAAAAGGAATGAAAGACCGTATAAAAAACATCAGTCTTGAGACTTACTACAAGCGAAAGTTTGAACGTAAAGCGTACGAGCTACAAATCCCGCCCAAATGTTGTGTGAAGCCTCGTTCTAATTTCGTTAGAACAAAATACAAGACGCTATTAACACAATAGTGGAGCCTGTTACAATAAATGTTTTGACTGATAAGCTGTCGAGGATTACTTAACCCCTGAAGATTTCTGTCTTCTGGGTTATTGCGCTGTGAGAACCTCAAGTCTTACATACTTAACCCCTGTTAAGTGTGATGATAAAAATAAGAGACAGTTATTTTGTTGTCAATTTAATCACAAGCCTCATGCAACGCTGCTCAGGGCCACATTACCTACAAGCACCTTATTAAAATCACTTTGTGTGTCCACAACGACAAACGTGTGATTTGGTCAGATTCAAAACTATAATTTTGCCTGTAGTTTTGTATGGGTGTAAACCTTGGTCTCTGACACCAAGGGAGGAACGTAGGGTGAGAACGTTTGGGAACAGGGTGCTTAGTAAAATATCTGGACCCAAAGAATAATGAAATGAGAGCAGACTAGAGATAATAGGGATCTGCAAATTACACCCAGAATGATGATAAAACCACGGAAGATGTCACGGATGGGGCACGTAGCAAGTAAGGAGAAGATAAGAAATGCGTACAACATTTTGGATGGAAATCCTGAAGGGAAGATACGATTCAGAACATCTAAACGACTGGAGGATAATATTAAAATGAATTTCAGTTAAACGGTATCAGGGTTTAGAGTGAAGTCACCTAGGTCAGGAAACGGACCGATGAAGCGCTGTTGTCACAACGGTGATGAATGTACCATCTGAACTACTTTTCAAGAAGGAATCTTGTTTCGTGAGGTTAATCACCTATTTTACTGGTATCACTGGACCATTTCCTGGAGGATATGTGGCGCCTAGCAAATGCAGTTTCACTTAGTGGTCAGCCTACAGATGGCGTTTCAACGAGAGAAATAAAAATAATTTCACTTCTACACATCTCGGTCTGTGGCTAAGACTCTGAAAACACTTTAGTTTTACTGAGCAAAGCAAGTAAGCTTGTCTTCACAACGTAACTCTCATGAAACAAACTCAGCTTCAACTGAATAACATTAATAACAGCCCACCTCGTAAAAACCCAATTTAATGCTTTAAAAAGTTCCATGCCTTGTTTTTCTTTCTTTCTTCCTTTCTTTCTTTAAAATTACAAATGAACTCTTTTCCGTTTTAACAATTTTTTTTATTTCATTTCTCCATTAAAATAAGAAGAGACAGGCTTATTTTTTTCTTCTCCATTCGTTCTGTCTCGTCTTACTTCACATCCGTTCCTGAGCTCCTGCCCTTCTCCTGCTACGTCCCTTTCCCGAGCGTTTCCATGGCAACAATTCCCCACAGAAACGGCCAGCCGACCCGCACGAGTACTATATATATGAACAGTTGAGACGTTGACTAATCTCTGTCACAAATTTGCCAGCCGCTTCAAAACTCTTGAGTAGCTCAACAAAGTTGACATGCAGGTCACATCCAGTGGTAACGGTGGGCAAACCAGACTCAGCGTTGGAAATACGCTGTTACACTTATGTGATCGGTGGTCATAGTCCCCCAGAAACCATAAGGACGCATCGCCCCTGCCACGCGTGTAGCCGATTCATCGACAAGTCTCTGAGTGCGATAAGACGCCATAAGGACTGTGAACACTGACCTAATTTTGATTCTGCTTAAAGTCAGTGGTAAAGGTTACGATCTGATTTAAAAATCAGCGGGTATCGGTGCAATTTGTAATTTGGAAACGTATTTCAGGTGAGAATTATCAGGTCAGCGCCATGGACCCATTCTTCCATATGATTCATATTTAAATGAAACACCGCGATTCAATTACCTCCGATAAAATAAAACGGGACGCAAAACCAAAAATCAAACGAGCAGTAATTTATATCCTTCCATGACATTAGTCCGAAACAGGGCAAAAACCGTGAGAGTGGGAGTGATTAATTAACTGACTAATTAATTAATTGAAACCTAAAATCACACAGCTGTAGGATATAAAACACGTCTGTCATAAAACGCATTTTCAATTAAACGAAAAATAATAATAATAAAAAAAAATATTATCATAATTTGCTCATTAGGAATTCAATTATCCCATCCACTGATTAGACAAAGTTTATCAAAATGTGTTGCGTGACCCACCGGGAGCGATAATCTTACGTCGCGTATGTGGAGTCGAGTCCCTGCTAAGCTGATAGTTGCCTGCTAAATAAATTACCTGGCTTTAATAATTGTCCTGTTCCAAATAACAACAATTTTCAGCTTACAAAAGGAAACACGAACGTTTTAATGGCAGGTCTCCATGGAAGAACGGATATAAAATTCGAAAACACATAGAAATGATTACAGAACACGGAATGGATTCAAATGTCTTAGGACAGGAGCATCTGAGGGAATTTAAGTTTTTCAACACAGACCATTTTAATTGTAGTTATTAATTAATCATCCTTAAACTGAAATATTTGTAGCCGGATCTGAAGAAACCTGCAGTAGTTATCTTGTCTTGTGGCCGGTCGCCAACTCGGAACATCCCGTCCAGAGGCCACAAACCCGAACGGACATCCGCTGTTGCGTTACTCAGCTCTTAGTCACTGCTACTCCGTTTAAAAATTGTCTGCCCCTGTATTGGTCATGCCAATACTCGGGAACACGGAATTGTCTTTGCCAGGAAACAATGAAATTCAAATTGGAGATGAAAGTATGTGATATTAAGCCTCAAGCCAGAGAGAGAGAAAGAGAGAGAGAGAGAGAGAAAGAGGAAATTGGTGGGGGAGAAGTGAGAGACACTTCGATATCTGGGGGGGAGAAAGAGCATCTTATAGCTAGAAGGTCCCCAGGCAATGCCCGCTCGTCCTTCTGTTAAGGATAAAGTAAGAGTGAAGGCGTTAGTGTGATGATTGGCATAAAAGACGGAAAATTTTGTATTAGAGAACGCTGAGGCTATTAATTTATATATAAGAATTCAGTCCGTACCGCGAAGAAAACACCACACTTTACCATTACAAAGATCAACTGGTTAACCCTTTGAAGCCGAAGCTCGTATAAATATTACGTAAGAACTCAGTCCGGACCGCGAAGAAAACACTACACTTCACCATTACAAAGATTAACTGGTTAACGCTGTTTAAGGAAATGTTCGCTGGTTACAGTGAGCATAATACGAAATCCATAAATACAAAATGAATACACTGACGGTTGAGGCAGGTGGAATATAGCCAAGAGTTTTGCATAATTAATACAATATATGCAAGATAATGCGTGCGTGTACAAGTGTCTAGAGCGATTAAGGGGCACGAGGGGGTGGCATAACGAACTTCATTCCCCATTCTTATTCTTCTTAAGCCTTCAAGGACCGGACTTGCGACACTTCGTTGGACTCCCGCTGGACTGGCATTTGGTGCTCATCGCAACGTTTCCACCTACAGAGTTAATATTCCGCCCTAGCTGGGGCCATACTCGGTGGCTAGTAAGTGTGACAAAGTCATTACTGGTGCGGTTATGAAGCAGCAAATGGGGTCGATTCTGTACGATCAGACCGTCTTACCGCCACACAGACTATGGCATTATCGACCCTGGCCCACATCAGGCCCCACTTCACATGTTAGACCTTGGCCGGCTGTTCCGGGGGCGGAGAGGAGTGAAAATCTGAGACAGACAGCGGCTGTGAAGTGTCAAGCACCCCCCCCCTCCCCCCTGATACCGCCTTCATCAAGAGCTCACAACTTAAGTTTAGAGATATTATTATCGTAAAAGAAAGAAGGGTCCACAGTCTGATGGTTAACACCCCCTCTCTAGCGCTGGAGGCAGTAGGCGCGTCTGAAACGTCGGGTAAACTTCTATCAGACTGCACGGGGCAACATCCCGGAAGACAGCAATCTTCATGGTTGCCGGCGTCGTGGCCTGAAACATCGCCGAACTAAGACATTGGCTTGAGGTTGCGGAATGCAGCACGGGACAGGGGCACAGATTCCGCACGCCATACTCGGTAAGAATTTCGCGATTGGATGTACCACGGAATTAACAAAAGTTTCTCGCCGTCTATCTTGCAAACTGCAACACTTACTTATATCTGCCGGATATGCAGACCTTAAGACATTCTGGCATACGTTTCACTACGTTTATTGATTCTTTATTTTCTTTGCACATCGCAATGTTATGACCGACGGTGGTCTAGCGGTTAGAACGCTGGCCTTGTAATCCTGGGGGTCTCGGGTTCGATTCCTGGCGGTGCCCGAATTTATAACTTGTGTTGGGCAAGGCCGTGGTCTAGGCAACACGGAGTTTTCCTCCGTGGCATCCCAACAATTACTCCATTCACACACAGAAGAAGGCAATGGCAAAACACTTCTGGATCATCTGCCAAGAACGTATATGAACAGGTCCCAGTCCGAGAAAAGGATGGAAGGATCCTGTTCATATGGACCTGTCATCAGACAGAACACTAAATAAAATAAAAAATCGCAATGTTACCGTCTTCCATAACAGCTAGTAGGTACAAGACACGACAATCCAAGAATAATGAGTAGTTAAACGTTGTGTTTCGTGCTGACGTGGATAATTTCAGTAACACTTTGCAAGGCTAATAAAAACGTTGAACCTGCTTGCCTCTTGAACTCACAGCTTACATAATAAAGGCATTCTACAAGAATATTGCGGCAATGACGTCAATAAGACAATCACAGGAACACTTCGAGCGTGACAAGACATGACAAAGCGTTCAGAACGGGATATATAGCAAAATGATATTCAAAAAATACCGTTTTAGGCCTACAGGTTATTCCTGAATGTTTAGATTATCAAGTTCCACAGATAAGCGTATTTTTTATCCTGTTTGGGTTCAAATATAAGTCTGTGTCAAAGGTCATGGCACAACAAGGTAGACAGATGGTCTCTTCTCACATTGGAGACTCTGGTTCAATCCCGGGTAACTTCAAGTGAGATAAGTAATGGACGAATAGGTTCTGGAGCAGGATTCTCTCCGAATTCTGCGATTTTAGCCTACAAACCGCTCTACCATTGCTCCACACTCATCTATCACCGCCCCACGAGGTGTGCGATTGTCACACCCTCGGTCCGAAGTTAAGGGTTTCATCCCTGACTACTATCAGATTTCAGGTAGTTTTTATAAATCTCTCTGTTGCTTCACGTAGACTACCAACGTTAATTCACATATTGTCGTACGCCATTTCTGTTTTCAGTGGGGATACTTCGGTACTTAATTGACGGGAAAGTCGACTCAATGAAAAGCACATCCCGCTCATCAATTACCCTGTTTGCCACTAAAATTGCGTGTCAGTCAGTGCAAAGTCACATTTTTGTTTTCCCAAAATTCTTCTTACGACAAGCAATCCTCACCCCGACAGTAACCTTTCTAAGCTGCCAAATACAAGACACTTTGATCATGCGAGATGTTCCTCTGGAATTTGAGTGAGGGCCATTTTTTGTTTGTCGTCAGTCTTTCGACTGGTTTGATGCAGTCCTCCATTTTCGCATATCTTGCGCCAATCTCTTCATTTCCACTCTTCCCTTCAACTGTTCCTTCCATTACCAAATTAACCAATCCTGGGTGCCTCTGAATGTGTCCCACCATCCTATCTCTTCTGGTAAGATTTTTCCATAGACATCTTCCTTCGCCTATGCATCTGTTAAAATCAGTGTTTGGAATACGAGCATTGGTTCTACCACTTATGAGACGAGGATGACAGAAAATTGTTAGTTCGATTCCCGGCGGTGCCCGAATTTATAACTTGTGTTGGGCAAGGCCGTGGTCTAGGCAACACGGAGTTTTCCTCCGGGGGCTTCCCCGGTTTCTCCGTGGCATCCCAACAATTACTCCATTCACACACAGAAGAAGGCAATGGCAAACCACTTCTGGATCACCTGCCAAGAACGTATATGAACAGGTCCCAGTCCGAGAAAAGGATGGAAGGATCCTGTTCATATGGACCTGTCGTCAGACAGAACACTACAAATAAAAATAAAAATGCAGAGATATCCCTCAGTAGCTCTGCGCTCGGTGATTAGGCAGGCGGTGATATGTTTACCTTCTAGGTTCAAACCCGCAGCAGTGATATAACTCAGGCCCTACGCCTCAGAGTCTCTGGAAAAGTCCACGCCCACAAGACTCGCTAACGATCAATCAAATTCTCACTCAACATTTAAGACAAAACGTCATGCGAAGTTCATGTTCCTTGAAAATAATTACATCTCAGAGACCATTACTAAATACCGCATAACGGTAATAAGAACGCATTTCTTTAGAGATCAACCACGTTAACGCCTTTAAGATTAAGATGGCTAAGTCCTGTATTAGGACAATCCTGGATAACACTTGGGACTGCAATAACGTGTATGCGGTCCCTTTAAAAGGGCAATAATACAAATATAACTCGCTGAATAGAAAATGACCATCAGGGATTACTGATATAAAATTAATTAAGTCTATGTGCCGACGCCTTGCTATATACAGGACGAGATCCAACCCGTCACAGCTGAGTCTGTTAGGGGGATGTCCAGCACTGAGAACAAATGGAAACTTTCAACGTAAAGCTCGTAATTTAAAAAAAAAAGAACTTATTCTAAGCTCAATTCAGAAAACGTACCTGTTATTTAAACTGAGAGGGCTACAATAATTTTATCCTATCAACCCTTTAAGCAAAGTGGTAATTGTATATACCACCCATTTCAATCTTAAGTAACCCTGAATTTTTGCTAAACGTCGCGACCGATTGTGCACAATATTCCCGGTACCAGATTGAAATCTTGTCTTGGAGACCGAATATGGCGACTGCTGCATTTCGAAGTTTTCCTCAGTCCCTACAGAAAAATACCTGGACCCTGCATTACATTAGATCACGAACGATTCCTTCTACATTCCTTCCAATTAATCTTTAATTAACCTTGAGCTACTGACAACTTCCTTGAACAAACTACAAATAGTCTACATAAACTCTTAACTTTGTATTTATGTGTTTCTTATGATTCTCAGAATAAACAGTGATTATTTCCTTAAACAGAGTTAATCAGTTGATTTTCTTTTAATGTGACACTTGACATTTATTAAGACAATGTTCGACATGATTCACCTGGTCTTATGTCCACTTCAAAATACCTTCGCATTATATTTACCATTTCACATTACCTACTTTAATTTTAAACTACACCACCATCTCTCTCCTTAACCCCCCCTCCCTCCACGCTTATTATTTATTCATTATTTCCGTTTCTGATTCTCTTTTCCTTATAAACAGAACTCCGTTGTGTTCGAAAACTGCAAGGAAACCTAACCTAACCTAACACTCTTATAACTTTTCTGTGAAGCTCTGAGCATGTTACACAGACCATATGTTTGAAGCGGCCTTGAAAATTGATCTTCTGGCAGGCAGCCTCTTTGGGATGGGCATTTACAGTCCAACAAGGTGACTTTCGTCTCTCAAGCAATCCGACATTTTGGGCTGACGTTCAATACTAAAAGTAACAAGCCACTTCAGAATTCCTCTTCCAGCTTCACACTGTCGAATTTGCGTCATCAGGCAAACTGTTCGCTGACCACCGACGCATCTACGAGTCTCATTCAATGTTAAGATTCTCTTCAAATAGGACGCAATTAAGATTGCCCCCGAACGACATAATGACGACAGAGACAACATAAATCAACACTTGTTTTCTACCAGCCTGCCACGTCGACCACGCATTCCGGGAGTCTGGCATTCGCCCTAATCCTCCACCTCCAAATCACGGCTTCTCGCTGTCACAGGAGTGTTCACGAGCTCCACCTCGTTTCGGTCTGTCAATCTACGGAATGTGGCACTGAACTCAATCGGCCTATAATTTAAGTTTGAAACTAACGAACTAACAAACCCCACGGAGCAGAAACCTTACTTACAGAGAAGCATTTGGTCACAAAAACATGTCATAGGATTCTATTTGAGCAGACTGAATCCTATCCTCACGCTCAGACCCAGATAATTTAAGACATATTTCAATATTATCCTCCCTTCTTAAAATAAGCAGAATTTGAGGTTATCACGGCGGTAAATACAGAAATGGCTGTCTTCTGGGTTGCAGCAACGTGTAGTTTGGTAAAATTCTACCAGACTACACAGAAGATAGCAATCTCCATCTTAGTCTAGTTCTCCCCACTAGCTTCTTACTTTCAACTTTGTATTTTTCGTCCCTCCAAACCTCCAGCCATTCCTCCTTGACTTTATCAGCGACAAGTAGGCACTGCCTCCATCTTCGCCCCTGAAGACGGAGGCAGCACGTTCCTCCGAAACGCTGGCATAACTAACCACAGGCCGTCACAACCAAGAATACTAACACTGGTACCTCCGCCGCTGTGAGAATCAAAAATTTCAAAGACGCTGCATAATTTTTAAGAACGTCGCTCGTTTAACAAGTCGACAGCAATCGATTATTTTGCCTGTTTTAACATCGTATTTATAGAGATGATTTAAGGTTACTTCAGGGTCTTGAACCCATGCATTGCACGAAGAAATCGATGTCGAAAGTTGTCGGCCAGTTTTATGACAACCAATAATAATAATGTTCCCCGAGCACGGCGAAACAGCCTGCCGATTAAAACATAAATTTCCCTGCATCTTTACGCTGAAGTACGAAAGAATGTGTATGGCCGAGAATATTAATCAAACCATAAAATGATTACGTCCTATGGAATATTAATTAAAAACAAACTTTCCAGAACTTATTTACTGATCAGAAATTATTATAAACAGATTAATACACGCATGTAACCAAAAAAAAAAATTCCTTGATTCAGAATTAAAACTTTTAAAGAAATATACAGCCTTGTCATTTTCATATATTTTTAAGAGTTCGTTCTTATTTGCATATGGTTGCTTGAAAGAGCCACACTGAAGTAACAGACATGTTTATAATTGATGTACTTAAAACAGATGTGACGAAAAATGGATCACCACAGAAGGGCGTAAGTGCCCCCCTCAACCAAAGTAAAGGCCTCCGAGTGCAAACAATGCTCACGTTGCCGAGTGGTATCCATGGTGATTAAAGCAATGTCAACATAACATCCTGAGAGAGAGAGAGAGAGAGAGAGAAGGACAGACTGCAACATCATCGCTTGTCTAAACCTCCCTTTCACTAATAATCATTTCGTTTGCACAGACAAACGACTAGAGTTCTTAAATTACGCAGCCGTGTGTAAATTTAGTAAGTGTCGTGTAAACATTGAACTCAAGTGAACATTGTTTCAGGCTCTTCTGCAGATTCAACAAAACACACGTTCAAGGTGCTGTCTTGTCTGCTGGGGCAGATCTCAATGACAAAGCAACCACTTCACGCAAAGTGTCAAGTGCGCGCTTAATTTCCGGTCAGAGATATGCTCAGGGACTCTGAACCGGTCCCACACACTGAAACGAGTCCTTGGATCCGACCTTTAAATTAAGGATGATGACTAGCTACGGGCTGGACGACTGGGGTTCGATCCCCGACGGGGGCAGAGGATTTTTCCTCTAACCTCTGCGTCCAGACCGGCTCTGGGGCCCACCCAGCCTCCTCTACAATGGGTACCGGGGTCCTTTCCTGGGGGTAAAGCTGACCACTAGTCCCATCTAGTGCCGAGGTCAAGAATGAGTAGGAGCTATACCTCCTCTCCCCCCAAGCGCCTACATGGCGTATAGTGGGACGGCTTTACTTTACTTACACCTCTTTGATTTTTGTCGTGAAATCTGGTAGAAGTTTGCCGACGTTTCAGAGGTGTTTGCCGACCATCTGAGAGGGTTCAATGCCTGGTTTATGGAGGCTATAACCCAAAAGACAGTCATACTCCCACGCGCAGCCTTGAGAACCTGAATTCCCACCCTTTGTCTGTTATATAATCACTGGAATACAGGGCCCTTTGACATCAACAGGAATTTTTAAAATGATATGTTCCTCGCAACCCCTGTTTTAAAACTTTCCCATCCAAAAAGAAAATAATTTATGATGCATTGAAACACCTCTCACCTCTGCACTGACGTCATCAGTATTCGTGACCAGTCATGAGATTAGACATACGCGAAAAACCATGTAATAAATCAGCAACAATAATGTCTTCTAATTGGAATTACACGCGTCCAGGAAGGGTTTCTGCCACGTTCAAAGGTTAAATGAAACTACAAAAGTACAGGCTGTTTGTTCAGTTCTATAAAATTATATTACTTTCGAATGCCAAGCTCGTCGGAATATTATTTAAGAATTCCGGTCCGTACCGCGAAGAAAACACCACACTTCACCATTACAAAGATCAACTGGTTAACCCTTTGAAGCCGAATCTCGTATAAATATTACGTAAGAATTCAGTCCGTACCGCGAAGAAAACACTACACTTCACCATTACAAAGATAAAATGGTTAACGCCGTTTAAGGAAATAATCGCTGTTTACTGTGACGAACACACGAAATACATAAACACAAAATGAAGAGTTATTGATTGCTGAAGCAGGTGGGATATATAATTACCACTGGTAAAATAGTCACGTAAAACCAATGCATGTTAAATGTGAACTCTTTAAAGGCGATTATATATATAATTCATATAGTGAGTCAATATCAAACGTCAGTTTTCGTCGCCGGACGTTTACGAATTATACATGAAGCAGTTCTTTCAGACAGTCAATGTGGTTTTATCCAATGAGAAGTCCATCTGACACGTCCATATTAAAGTAATGAGTTTTGCTTAAGTCATTAACAAACTTCAATTTTCAAGGAAAAACTTGTGAAAACGTGGGAAAATTGTCTGACCAAAATGGAACCAATAAAAAAACTATATTAGAATTTTTATTCTTATCTACAGTCCTCCAAACCCTACTGGATCAAATAACAACCGTATAGTATATTAGGATTTAAAATTTAAACCCAACAACCTGATTCAGAACATTATGCAAATGCAAAATCAATAATTCAATTAGATTAGGTTGTACGCTGAGGTTCGATAATGCTATATTGGAACAGTTGCTAAATAGTACAAAGTACTAATCTTGTATTAAAGCAATCTGATTGTTTTTATATTATTCAATCCATAACAAATGTTTTACATATAATCGATATTAAATTTAACAAAGTGTGAACTTCTTTACGTAATTTTCTACATCCTACTGCTTATACCTCTTTCATAAATCAAACATTTCCCTCAGCATTTCATTTTGAACACCCTGTATCTACACGAAATTTGAAGTTCTCGCGGCGGTGAAAATGTCGGTGTTGACCACCATGAAGACGGAGACAGTGTGTTCCTCCGAAAAGTCGGTATTGCCTACAAGTCCGCGCGGCGTTATAACGAACAGAACTAACATCGCCCTGATGATGGCGGCAGCAGGTACCTCTGAAACTTCGGTAAACTTCTACCAGACCACACGGGGCAACAACCCAGAAGACAGCCATCTTCAGACTCATCGTTGTGAGAACCTCAAGTCCTGTACAGAGCTAACATCGACATATTTTTTGTACCAAATGTTTCCTTTGCTACAGACTAAAATTCTTCACCTCAAACCGGACGTCCACAACGCAAATCTTAAAATGGCTTCGTAACCTACGAAAGGAAGCATCACTAGAAACTTAGCATACAACGTTGTACTTATGGGCTGTTGCACGAGACAGCAACGTCGGGTAACGCGTGGATTTATATCGAAACTACGTCAAAATCCAAACAAAGTCATGTTCATTTACCCAACACGCCAAAGAGCGAACGACAACACCAGTCCATTAAATCGAGTGGCAGCATTTTGGATTAACAATTCTGATCTATTGACGATGCTGAAAACACAAAATTAAAAAGCTTAATAATTAGACAGAATTGTTCATACTGAATGCTTTTACTAACTGAATCTGCAAACGAGTGAGCATGAATATTAATACGACGAAACACATCGCTTATTACCACGTTATTCACGCAAGCACGCCGGTAATTCCTTCCCGGAACCTATTATCGACGAGTGGTACCAAGTGACACCTCCTAGAGGGGCACGATTTAAACTTCAATTACCTTACCTCTGCAGTTTAGCCATGCCAATAAACATGGCTGCCGTGCAGTCTGTGCAAAAATTTACCGAAGTTTCAAGAGTGCTTATTGTCTTCATCAGGGCGATCGCCCTAAAGACAGAGACAGCAACGTCTCTGCAACGTCGGTAAACTTCCACCAGACCACACGCGGCAGCAACGCGGAAGACATCCATTTCATATTCACCGCCGTCAGAACCAAAAAATCTCACCTACGTCTATATTAACGGATGTCTTCTGGGTTGTAGCACCGAGTGGACTTGTAGGTAGATACGGACGTTTCGGAGGAAAATATCGCTTCCATCTTCAGGGCGTTACTAACTAGAAAACCAATGGGTGCTGTATTGTTTATAACGGCGGGATTACACAAGATAATTACTGGACTAATTATCGCCGCCATGAGAAAATTAAATCTTATCGTTCGTGGTTTAACGCGAGTAATGACTGCTCGTCAGTCGGTAGTTGCCGTACGCAGTGAGCTGTCAGACACTAACGGTTTGGAAGCAATAATTAAGAAACGCAACGCAGGATTGCCAGCTAATAATAATTGCATTATCAGTACTTTTATCCGCGCCTACTTCCGGTCCTAAAGCTTCCTCGCACTGTCTTCCTCCTCTACTTTTGTAACCACAATTTCTCTTATCTTACTAAGTGACAAGCTACTGACGAACGCTAGAGTGACCCTAACAATTGTTCAAATACAGTCTAATTAACAAGAAACTAATACTACTCTAAACACAAATATTAGACACTGTCGGATCCTATCTTAAGCCGGCTTAAACCAACATACAACACCTCATTACAAAGGAGAGAAACTTAATTTTACCCGTTGTTTTTCATGGGTCTAAAACCTGGTCTCACACCCAAAGATAATATCAAAGACTGAAGGTTACTGTCACAAGGAGTAACTGAGAATAAACATGAAGAATAATGATGTTAAAAGCAGGAACTTCGTGATGTACACTCTTCACCAAATAAGTCTATTATTAGTGCAATCAGAATAATCAGGTGGGCGAAACATGTAGCACGCATAGAAAATTAAATTCTGAAAACCTGAAGGGAAAAGACTATTCGGTAGACCACGACGCAGATGGTAGAATAATAGTCCTGACAGGTCTGTGGTTATGAAGAGAACGAGGGGACTGGATTCATCTGGCTCACGACAGTGTCCAGTGGCGGGCTTCTGTGAACACGGGTCATTTCTTGAGCACCCCAGACATTATCAGTTTTTTTATGGAGGCTCCTACTTCGTGGAATTAGTTAAAATGTACAGTGGCATTACAAAAAAAAAAAAGAATCTTCTTGGATGCTGCGCTGTGATTTCTTCCGCCATCATCAGGGCGATAAAATTATGGAGGCAGAACATTCCAGAAGACAGTAAATCTGATACTCGTTGCCGCGTAAACGTGAAATCTCACATTCTAGTAAAATGTCTAAATCACTGCAGATCTTAGAGATTCCATCGATCTTAGTTTAACGTGCTGCACGCTGCAAGCAATGTTATATATATAGCCTTGCGCGTGTTGGCTGTCAGCTTGCACCATTTAGAGTGGAATGGAAGACAAGCGAACGAATTCGAACCGCACTAAGATGTTGAATCGGTTTGCGGTTCACGGCTGGAGCTAAGAGGTTCTTTATTATAAGATCTGTAGCCAAAGGCACCTGCAAACGAAAACGACAAAACGAATAAGCTTCTTCAAAGCCCAAAACTGAGCTTTACTAATTCTTTCATCGAGTTTAGAGACGTTTATTTACATATTTGCATGGCACACTTACGGACACCGCACATTCCCCACACTATACACCGTCGAATGACAGGAAGATTTATGAATAATTAATTAGGAAGGAGGTCGAGGTCCAATTTCTGATACTATCCAGGAATTTTCCTGGAGGAACTGATAAAAACCACGAAAAACTGCAGTAGAATATCCGGCCTGCGAGTCAAAATTTGAACGTGGGGACCTCCTCCTCCCCTCCCCCCCCGCCCAGGATAAAGGCACGCAACTCTCGGTTTTACTGAGACATTATACAGTCATTTGTCTTCGTGCCTGAAGATGGAGGCGTTACAACCCATAAAGCAAACATCGGCAATTCGCCCACTGCCGCTGAACACTACTCCGAGCCACCTGAACCCAATCCACATCGTCACATCCTATTTCTTCAAGATCCATTTTAATATTGTACTACTCTCAACGCATAGTTCTCTTAAGTTGCCTATTTCCTTCACACGTTAAGATTAAAAATTTTCATACGTTTATGGTTTCCTACTTTATACAGATTTCGACAAGTACGAGATGAAAGTTTTTTTCCCGAAATTAGGTTATATTTATTTTGATCTTTACGTTCTTACTATAAAAATTAAAAAAAAAATATTCTCTCGAAAACGTTTAGCGTGGTAACAAATTGTAACAGAAGTTATTAAAGTAGTCAGTGCCTGTCTGTTCCCTGTGCTGCAGCCTGCTCCCTGTGCAAGGGCCGTCGAGTTCGTTACCACAGCAACAGCAACTCATTGCTCAGAGGGTCAAACAACTACTTGAACAAAACACGTGCGCTCATAGTGGCGTCACAGAACACTTAATATGACGTAGTCTCTTATACGAAAATTACTTCTTACAAGCCTGATTCGCCAGACTCGGCAATTCAAGGCAGGCATAATGAGAAAAGTATGCGTTCAGTGCTACCAACTGTGAAAGCACAACAATCTTTTTATCCAAGGCGTAAAATTCTTCCAAATGCGTCCTGTAAACTCCAGGAGGGGACTTCTACCGGATCTCACCGGGTGTTTATAATTGCCCTCGGTATTTAAAACACATTCTTAAACGGTTGGCAGTGAAATCTGATTCCAGGGTTGTGATATTTCTGTGCAAACATCCAACAAAAGTCTTGATAATTCCATATTCTTCTTTGAGAACAATTTCTTCAGCTTTATATCGTAAGAGGTCATTCAGAAATAGATCTAAATAATATTTAAGAATTCAGTCCGTACCGCGAAGAAAACACTAAACTTCACCATTACAAAGATAAAATGGTTAACGCTGTTTAAGGAAATAATCGCTGTTTAAACTAAGAATCATACGAAACACACAAACAGCTACACCATGTGGCCAAAATGCAATGTTACTAATTAAAACAGACGATATAAATAGTTACCATTCGATTTAACAAGAGGTTAAGTCCACGCAGCAAAGCCCTTCTTAAGTAGACGACAGTCTCTCAGACAGTCAAGAAATTCAACGACGTTTATAAAACCTTGAAGTTCTTTAATGTGTCAGACGAATCCAGACCATAACATATTTATTTAAGACCTATATTAATATTAACCATCCATCTACGTCCAGGTCTCCCATATAACATTCCTCCTAGTCATTTCTTGACCAAAATTACAAAGCCCTTAATTCGAACGTCTCCCATTTGTGCTGCATAACTCGCCCATCCCATCCAAGGAACTGGCTTACAAATTACTAATTAGTTTCACACTGAGTTGCTATCCCCATGCGCAACACCAAGCTTGAGAACCCATTGTCGGACGTCCGCGACTGCTCCAGTATAATTAACAGCTACCCTTAACATCTGCAGGGAACCCAAGAGCGTGGTGATAAATGGACCATCACCATGGTAACGACTCGTAAGAAAATATATAGAATACCTCTGAATTGTGTCATCTGTCTCAGGATAGGGCCCAGTAGCGGGCTCCAGCAAACATGGCGATGAACCTTCAAATTAAAAGAAAAAGTGGATAACTTCAGTTTCTAAAGTAGGACTCTGCTCCATGGAGTCGGTCCATCCTAAATTCACATGTCCTATGGCTCTGAGATGCATCTTGGCAATGCTGTATGATGGACACAGCAGAGAACTAGATCATCGAAACCCTGAATTGTATTGTGTGTTCATATCTCGTTACGATTTAATTGTAATCAACACTGAAATGTAGGAAATTCTAGCGTCAGTTACCATTCCATGAATATTATACACGGCTTTCGCGAGCGCTCCATCCAAATTGTGAGAATACCTAGTAAGCATATTACAGCCGAACGTGAGTTCCGATGATTTTACAGAGGCGGGCTAAATT
>NW_019059624.1:626447-645394 GCF_000696155.1 Zootermopsis nevadensis
GGAGAAGACGTCGTCACATCCGACAAAGGACGGCCGTTCATGGTGACACCCCGCGGACAATCTATGCCGTTGAGGGGCGGTTCCCGAAAGGGAGGCGGTCTGTGGTGAAGGTGATTCGGGGTTCCTTTCCCGATAATCTGCGGTGGCATCGGTGGGGTGAGGGTCCTCGCGCTGGCAGGAACTCCCATCATAGACCCCACCGACGAAGTTGGCGAAGCATCTCGGCTCTTTGTCGTCAAGTTGAGAGGCTCGTTACTAAGTTCGTCGTCTTCATCTTCAGTGGTCAGCGAGGGGGTAGGTGGGGGCGGGGGGTGTAGGACTGAACCCGGAGAGGCTCTCGGCGGTATTAACGGGGGTGGCGTCGCTCTTATCGGCGTCGGGGCGACCACCACGTGTGAAGACGCCTTCTTATTATTGTTATTATTATTATTATTGTTATTGCATGGTCCCCAGCCCATGATGTCGGAAATGAAATGCGGTGTCGGCGTTTTGGGAGGCTTGGCATAGACGTGGGGGTGCCACGAGTTGACGGCTAGCGATGCCGAAACTACGCCAACCGTCGGCGTCACTCCGCTATAATGCGTCTTAGAGTCCATCGTCGACATGACTGAGGGCGTAGCTCTCAGTAAAGTGACGTCACTGGACGCTGGTGACGACATGTTGCCCTCAGAAGGACTCCCCACAGGACTCCCCCCGTTGTTGGTGACATCGCTGCTACTGCTCTCACTGCTTGTTCGACTCCCGCCACTGCCACGATTTCGTATCGTGTTCTTGTTCTTAACAATAATATTTGCGTGATTGTTCACACTGCTAATCACTACGCCGTCACGTTTTTGTTGTTGATGTTGTTTTATTTGTTGTTGTTGTTGTTGTTGCATGCTGGGAAGAATACGAATGATCGGCAGTCACGAATCTCAGACATGAATTCATTCACCTCAAACACAAACACACGCCACACCAAAGAGAGACAGAAAACGTGTTTAACTTTTCAATTGACGAAGGCACACATAAACCAACACTGATGTGTGACTATATTACCACGAATTAAAATGTTAACCACTTCTCCATATTTCCCGCATAAAACATATTGCAGCATTTAGATGAGGTCACAGATACAGCTAAAGCCTTTTTCTTTTTCTATTCCCCCCCTCCCATCACATCAGAAAGATGTATTCACTGCTACGCCACTGCTCCAAATGGTTTTAATGGGGCTCGGGGAACTACACGATCGTCAGCATTACCACAGTAGAACTGAATTTACTGACCCCCACCCGTCCCGCCGATGTCTAAAAACACTGGTTCTGTTTTCACGAACAACAGACTTGCCTCAAAGGTGCAGTCTGTAAACACAGAACGACGGAATATCCACTTCTTTTAACAATTAATCTTTGAGAAATAACAACACTGATCACTGGTACACAACATGAATTCAAACTCTTACGATGCCACATTCTCATAACAATGGGTCCAATAAAATATTTTCCTTCATTATTGTCAGTAAATATATAATTAATCCAATGCAACCTTCTCGAAAAATGTTCGCTTCATACAGCTTTCCATTGTTATAAAAGAATAATATTTCCAGGCTTTTTGCAAAATTAATTACAACACTGTTTATTGAACGACAATCACTTTATATTTTAACTATTCGCAGTTTATTCTCCGTCATTTAACCACTGTGTCACCTATTACTCTGTAAACACGCTTTCATTTTAGCAAATAAAATACGTGCTCTCCACAGAACCAATAACACAAAGCTACTTATTTCTTTCCTGCAAAGTACGTCGTCAAACACAGACACAGTCCACTGCCTTGTGACGTAACTGGACAGATACGTCCAACTAAATACGTTTAACACTGAAGTTTCATTGACACTTGCTGCAGATCGCGTGGTGTAAGCAGGTGATGTTGTCCAGTGCTGCTTGCAGCTCGCTGTCTAAACAAGCACAGCAACGACCCTACTGAGCTGGCGGTCGAACGATTACTGCCTGCAGATAGCAATGGGCTGGTGTTTCGGTAAACGGCCGCCGGTAGCAGTAGTGGCGTCAAACACATCATCATCATCATCCCCTCGCTAGTTGCTTGCTAGCTTTGCTTGTTGATAGCCCTGTATAATAGGAATACCCTCCCCTCCCCTCCCCCCCACCTCAGCTAAATTACCGTCGCACTAGTCGCTTACTTTGTCGCTATTATGCCGCACTACTAACCACGCCGAAAACATCAAGTCGCGGCATCAAGATTTTATTCGTAGAAACAACACTTCAGAATATTTGTCTTGTAAAGCGATGTTACTAAATGTATCAACCTATAAATTATCTTCAAAAAACATCAATAAAATACAGACCTTCATCTTAATTTAAACCTTACGCTCTTCTGATAAACTCTCAATTCACTAAACAGGAGAGCGAGTACTTTGAACGAAATTCATTACAACAAAATTTGTTAAGCAGAAATAAAAAAACTAATTTAAAAGCAATAATTAAAATAAAGAAAAAGTATATGCATGCCTACAGGAATAAATACACGGAAAATTAAATATTGGCCTACAGAACAAAAATTCTGATATTTTAATTATTATTATTATTATTATGAAACATAGATAAGATTAGTAATTAGAATAAATTAAGTCACAAACTAAAAGAGACGTGTCATGAGATTATAAATGGATGAAGTTACGAGGCTCAATGAGTGTCACAAAAATTCTTTGGTGAAATAGCGGAGAAAATCATTTATAATGATGCTTTAATTGCATAAACACACAATTCCTTTACCTCAGCGAACATAAACAGCGGAGTTGGCACAGTTGGAAATAAACTGAATATCCATGAGCTCACTGCCCCCCTGTACCCCTCATCAATACTGAACTCATCATAAGGGACAAAACGCAATAGCGAAACGTCGTTTTTATTTACGACACACCAACTTTATCACCAATTGTAAATAAATATTCATCACAAATACAAAGTAAAAAAAAAACATAGAAATGATTCCTGACGATGGAATCAAAAATTACCTCTGAAACAACTGTCAACTGCTACTAGGCTAGACGGTCCCAGAATGTAGCCTTTTCTTTGTATAAATTTAATTTAAGATAGTTCTGTTTAGGGTTGTTGCGCCGTGTAGTCTGGTAGAAACTGGCCGACGTTTCAGAGGAACTTTCTGCTTCATTGAGTTCCTTAGTTCTGGGGTAAACAAAAATGTGTGTTTCGTATTTAAAAATTTCTGGGCCACAAAGAAATACATCATGTTAAGAAGTACGAAGGCCAGACGTCTCTCAGAGGAGAACAACAAATTGCGATAAGAGTACACGGAAACCTTTTACGTTTGTTGATGAATACCAACATAAACAGAAGGCTGTATTTTTAAAATCGTCAAACAATCTTCACGTACGCGTTTAATAACAGAAGTAAAATGGCAGAACTTATCCTCGTGTTAACCTCGTAAATAAATTCTTAAGACTTTATTCACCATTAAAACGGTTTTCAAACGAGGTTATATGTTTTTTGAACGAGCAGTACCGTGATGTAGTTTTGTAATTTGTGTGCTATCCTAACACGATTCATACTGATTACAATATATACACGCATTGGTACAGTCTGGCACAACTGCAAAATAGACCTTCCCTGTCATTCACACGATAAACAAACGATACTTTTAAACGCCAAATGAACAAATACTCGGTTCTTCAAAATCAATGAAGGGCGTGTTAAAACGGTGTTAAAAGAAACACAGTAAGAGGGGGGGTTTGCGCATGCGTAAATCACCTCAAATGACGACTCTCTAAGCACGTTCGTTTTCCCATCCTTCTTCCGCTATTCATGTTCCATTACACTTCTCTCTCATTCCCCATTCTCCGCGAGTCACTTTATACTCTCTTCGATGTAAAGAGAGACTATGACAGTGACAAGCACACGTTGCCATGGTGATTGCCCCCACCGGCATCACCTTGCTACAATCAAACCTGAAAACATACATTTTCAGCGTTGGAATACATTAATTTATACGCAGCGGCACGTTTCGCGGTTCCCTGATACGGCAGTCGGTGCGTTACGAATACGTGGAGCTATACCTCCACTTTTCCCACCATCGTCATAGTGAGGTGTTTAACGATGGAGTGGGACAAATTGAAAATTTTTTCTCGTACTTCCTGATTACAAGCCATGGTGGTCTAGCGGTTAGAGCGCTGGCCTTGTAATCCTGGGGGGTCTCGGGTTCGATTCCCGGCGGTGCCCGAATTTATAACTTGTGTTGGGCAAGGCCGTGGTCTAGGCAACACGGAGTTTTCCTCCGTGGCATCCCAACAATTACTTCATTCACACACAGAAGAAGGCAATGGCAAACCACTTCTGGATCATCTGCCAAGAACGTATATGAACAGGTCCCAGTCCGAGAAAAGGATGAAAGGATCCTGTTCATATGGACCTGTCGTCAGACAGAACACTGAATAAATAACTTATTATTAGCCATAGTAAAACATCTCGAGAAGAGATGTACCTACAAGAAGTTACAAGCTCTTCAAAATTATGTGAAATTAATAGTTCGCGAAACTTTCAGATACCAGAAAATGTCCCCCTGCCAAGCACAAAGTATGTTATACTAATTACTCTTCAAATTCAAGTCGAATATTCGTCCTATCTGCAATAAACGATAATATAAACACAGCGAGTTATTGTATTACTTTTTGTGCTTGGCTGTAATTAGCTTTTTTGGATGTTGTTAAGCACTTTAATAAATGAATTGAATTATTATTCATACTAACACGCCAAACGTCTCATTTTAAATCGTCTCGTTAAACTGTCCGTATTGAGAATCAAATCTAAAACAATTAATCCTCTGCTAATTTCACAAGATCCTAAATGTCTCTGAACATAAAAAAAATAAAATAACACAAACTTAAAAGGTCCTGTTTAGACGTCAACTCTTTCGACTGAATAATTATAGTTCCAAAATATATATTTTAATATTATACGATGTAATGCAACGTGCTGAAACTGGCGGCCCACGAGCCACCTCTGGCCCGAGACCACTTGTCTATTTACCATTACAAAGATCAGATGGTAATCCTTTGAAGCCGAAGCTCGTATAAATATTACGTAAGAATTCAGTCCGTACCGCGAAGAAAACACCACGCTTCACCATTACAAACATCAACTGGTTAACTTTGTTTAAGGAATTAATCGCTGTTTATTCTGAAAATCGCACAAAAAGCAGACAGGAAGGGAATTTTTAGTGGGCGATGTGGTAAAACTTTTGAACAGTGCAGTAAAGGAGTGAGTTGTGTTGGAAGTAAAAAAGAGGAGGTTGGAGGGGGGGGGGAGAGAGAGAGAGAGAGACAGAGTAAGAGAGTCAACACCCAAAGCAGCGGAAACAGCGAAGTGCCTCACGCCACGTTCTGTTACAATACTCCACACAACTGCAGTGTACAGACCCACAACAAAATCAGAGTCCAATATTTATTAAATGACAACAAAGACCCCACTTGGTGAATCAACTGTCCTACATTATCGCAGTTAGTTGGGAGACTAACAACCCAGTAACAATTAAACACGTTATTTAGCACGTGAGACTTTTTAAAAATCTTTTTGTGAAAATATTCTCTCAGTCAAACTTCTGACGTCTGACAACGGTCCAACGCTGTTTGGTTACCACTTCGGGAGATTCTGGGTTCGCATCTCGGCCAGGAGACTGGCGAAGTCTTTAATAATTTTCATCAGTCCCTCCAAATGGCGGATTGTTTCCTTGTTTAACACACAAGACGTTTCTGTTGTTAGCTGTTTTTCCTTCTTAAAATTTTTCATCGTACTGACAGACAGGTATTTAAAATATTTATACCAGTCGTATTCAACATTTTTTTGTTCGCGTACCCCCCAGATATAATTTCTCTTCAACTTTGTACCCCCCAAATTTGTTGGTGTATAATTCAAGTTATACATAGTATATATTCTACATCTAAAATAAATTAAATAAATTACATTACTGATTATTCAGTGTTTATCATAAAATAATATATATTATTTTTAAATTTCACGTACCCCCTAAGATGTCTTCGCGTACCCCAGGTTAAATACCACTGATTTAGACAACTCCCGAAACGTCGTTTATACTGTCAGATAATGAACAGTGTTCAATATAAGACCAGTGTGATGTATTCTTCCTGTACTTAACACTGTTATACCGACGTAAAATTTACTTTGAAAGCTGTTTGCCTCTGAAACATTAACCGTTCTTGATGTATGGTTGAAGCAGCCGCTAGGGGGTCCAGTAATACAGTAAAATATCCCTCCAAAGCGACCTGGTTTAATTTAAATCGAGTGTACTTTGTAGGATACAAAGAATGGGAGCTCGTGATTTTAAAATGAGTTTTCATTGAGTGCTGGGCCGGTCCTTTTTTTTATTTAACAAGAGAGGAACATTTCATGCCGCGGTGAGCAGGCACGATACGGACGGAAGGACGGACTAAAAGAGCATTTCATTATAAGCTGAGTAACTTATTCTGCAGATCAGCGTCATCATGGCCGTACGAAACCACATCTCAGAATTTATGAGTGCCAGAATGTCAATAATTGTTAATTGTATTCCTTTTCTTCATACTCCGTCATTACACGCTTTTCCGTGGGAAATAAAGGCAAAAAAGAGCCCGTTTTATGACAGTGTCATTTGTGATATATAGCTCCCCCCCCCACCCCACCCCTCTTTTATGTGAAAATAATGAAGATCGCTTTTATCAACTCAACCGCTTTAAAAATTTCATTCCGACGAGGAAAAGATACAGCGGTTATGCTGAATGTTTTAACTGAAGCGAATGTCTATTTCAGCTGGTTGGAAATGAACGCAGGAGGTCCAGATGGTACACGCGTGGACCATGAGGGTTGTCCACTAAGGCAACCAGCAGCCATGTTAAGTTACAGCAGAAGAATGCGAGGTCCATAAAGTCAGCGCACGAGGTCTAAAAGCCTACTCTCACTATTAGCCGGTAGCAATTACAAACCTTTTAAGTCCGCACCGCGAAGAAAACACTTCACTTCACCATTACAAAGATCGACTGGTTAACACTTTGAAGCCGAAGATAGTCTAAATTATATTTAATAATGCAGGCCGTACCGCGAAGAAAACACTTCACTTCACCATTACAAAGATCGACTGGTTAACCCTTTGAAGCCGAAGATAGTCTAAATTATATTTAATAATGCAGGCCGTACCGCGAAGAAAACACTTCACTTCACCATTACAAAGATCGACTGGTTAACCCTTTGAAGCCGAAGATAGTCTAAATTATATTTAATAATGCAGGCCGTACCGCGAAGAAAACACTTCACTTCACCATTACAAAGATCGACTGGTTAACGCTGTTTAAGGAAATAATCGCTGTTTATTCTGAGAATCGTACGAAACACGTACATTCATACAAAATGAAGAGTTACTGAATCTAAAGAATATGAAATTAATACTTATTCGTTCTATTTTTGAACATGTTAAGATACTGCAGAGGTCATATATGATGCAACGTAAAAGAGGGGCAAACTGTGCCGAGAACCGAACCTCGGACTACCTTAATACAAATTAGTTCTAACCGCTGGACCGTGACGTTCTTCCAAATCCGTTTAGCATTATTACTCCATCTTAAACCACCACTGATACCTCAGCCTTAAAAGGAAGTTAATTGCACGCCGACTTGTGATACGCCACTGACTGTACCCAGGTTTAAAGTGCTCGCATATCCAAACCTCATCCTATACACGGATACAAATTGAACGAGGGTGGAATGGAGCTCTTGGGGTCGAGGAAGTTGGTTCAATCCGAGCGCGTTCAATGAGTGCCCCAGACCCACAGCTTCCGGGACATCTCGAATCATCCAACACACGTGGCCTATTAAACACTGCCCGACCCTGAACACTGAGCATGGCCAACCAATCGCCTGCCTCGTTCTTCTGTTATTTTGTTAGCTCCGATCTGTCGGTAGGTTTGTTAATTAAATGACTATTCAGTTTCTCTGTCGACTGCCTGTTTCGACAACGATTTGTTATTTAGTTAGTGGAGTCATTATTTACGTATTTGGTTATTTGATTACTTAGTTACTTAATCGGTTAATAGATTGGTTACTGACAGACTGACTGATCGAACCATTAACAACTAACGTCTATTTCGTATTATTCAGTGTTATTAATCCTTTGTAAGGTAGAGGCAACTTGTTATCACCTGCAATGAATCCGTGGGAAAACAAAGCTTTATCACAACGTTTCGGAGAATTTCCCTTCTTCCATCATCAAGGAATAAATCCGAACGACATTAAAAGTACATCAAAGATTGTAGGAAGGCTATCGGCATTCGTTTTGAGACTGAGAAAAACCCCGAAAACCATCACAATGAAAGGGAATCCTGTTAAGAGTTTCGAATGAAGAAATCTAGTCGTTCTTCTACCACAAGGAAGTCGTACCTGAGGTCTCGTAATGCAGCTGGAGGAGTGTATTTGAAAGACCTGCAGGTCTGTCAGGTGGCGGCTACGCCCTTCGACCCGTGAAAGCATTACCAACCTCCTACAGATGGGTGAGGTCAGAACAAAGTAGAGTCGAGCAGCATCAGACATTTCTCGACCTAACCCATTAATGTTTAAAAGGGGAATCATGATATCATTTATCTAAACAATTCATTACATTACCACTCACGTATCGAGGTTTATTTTCATACACACACAAATTGACTGCATGTTATGAACATCGGTAACTGATCGAAAAAGTATATTAAGTTTTCTAGAATAGTTCAATTGAAGTTCAATGGGTAATAGTTTCTTTCAAACCTTCGTCCCAAATACCATTTCTTCTTTTCCTTTATCTCTCAAATTCCTTTTCCTTCGTCCCTCCTTACTCTTCTCTTCCTTTCCTAACTCTTTTAACTTTGACAAAAATAAAAAATATAAGTCGTGCTACGTACTACATTTATTTATTTATTATTATTTAGTGTTGTGTCTGACGACAGGTCCATATGAACAGGATCCTTCCATCCTTTTCTCGGACTGGGACCTGTTCATATACGTTCTTGGCAGATGATCCAGAAGTGGTTTGCCATTGCCTTCTTCTGTGTGTGAATGGAGTAATTGTTGGGATGCCACGGAGGAAAACTCCGTGTTGCCTAGACCACGGCCTTGCCCAACACAAGTTATAAATTCGGGCACCGCCGGGAATCGAACCTGAGACCCCAGGACGTACTACACACGTTATATAATCGTTTTCGTCACCCACATCAGAATTATTTCCAAAAGTAGTTTTACGGCAGCAGAACTTTTAAAACAAATCATTTTGTCACTTAGAGTCACAACTGAGAAATTTTAAGCCTCTGAAAACAAAACAAGTGAACTTCACATTGGATTTTACATAACACAGTGGACCAAATTCTCATTTAAAATTAAATTATATTACAGTTTCAACCCTAAACCCGATAGCCAAATAAAATTATTTAAACCAGAATTAATGAAAACTGTGGGGTAGCTATGAAGACGTATGGGGAAACTGAATTACAGATCCATGCATTCTTAACTTGGAAGCAGATGAAGGATTAACGATGACGCCTGTTTACTTCGATAAGAGCAGTAATAACCTTAATTGGGATATTCGGTATTGGTACACGATCCTCAGAATTACGAGGTCAGAGTTCGATGCTTTCACTGGCTTCCTGTAAGGTGTGAGAGCAAAATGTATTTATCTTTCAACTCTTATAAGCCCGGTCATTTTAAATTCTTTCCTACTTATTTTCGCTTTTTAAGTATGTTACTTATATATTAAGATTATGAAAGGTCGTGGGTAGGAGTATCGTATCCAGTTCTGTAGAAAACTGACAAAATTTTTGTCTGAAACAACTGTCAGCATGTTAAAGTACCAACCGAGATTCGAACCTTCTATCACTCAACTACGCCTGCAAGATAGAAGCAAGAGACCTCAAAGGAATTAAAAATGTATAACAAATGTATAATAACGCGTTGTTCTCCGCGTATTAGAAATTACGTCTTAAGACAAAATCACATTTGTAGGTCGAGCACATTACCACTTAAAACGTGAGCAGCTTCAACCCTTAATTATCTTTTTTCCAAAAATTGGCCCAAATTAAAGAAAAAAATGCTACGAGTGATAACTTTAAAGTCTTTTCTTGTACACTTAAATGCGAATACGTTCTAGAGAGAAACAGCCAAGAATAGCAGCTCCATTCCACCCTAGTCTTTCATTGTTTATCTTCTAAAGTGGTTTTCCGGGCCATTGCGTGCAATCCAAGCGACATCGCTCCAAACCCCAGCCCTTACATCGCCAGGTTCTGGCAACCCCAAAAGTATTGACCCTTAAACATAAAGAGCAACACAGACTCTTTCTTCTGTTACAATTAGACGTGAAATTTTTATTTAGATGAACATATAACGGAGATTTTTCATTGTTTTTCGTAATGGGCATAGAACGAGTACAAATCTGTATTTTTAAATAAAAAGTGATAGTGGAACCACGGTTCCCGAGAATTTGACGTAAATACGTCTATACGGAAAGGAAGTTCATATATTGTTTCCTAGGTAACAACAATGCTGAGTAAACAGATGAGGTTTCCTAAGTAACATAACAATGAAGTTACACTTTTTCGTAACACTTTTTCGTTTCCCTTTTTCGTAACACTTTTTCGTTACACTTTTTGGTAACACTTTTTCGTAACACTTTTTCGTAATACATTTTTGCCGAATAACACTGACCCTAAAATATAGACGTATTTACGTCAAACAAATCAGATATAAACTCCATTCAAGACAAAACATTAATGAAGATACATTACGCGGATGTCCACATCACGTGATATGGGGATATCTCCAGTGATTTCTTTAAAGCACAAGCATTTCAGTAAGATCCAAAATATTTCTGGTCAATAGAATGTAGGACTCATGATGTACTATGACGTGGGAGACAAGAAATGTATACAGAATTTTAGTGGGGGACACGTTGGAAAGGGTTAGCTTGGAAGGCTGAGAAAACTCATGTTCACCCATTACTAAGTTAGGTGCCAAAGTAATCCTTGCTTTGCAGATGGCTCCATTAGGTAGTGCACTAACGTCATAAGAGTTTCGTAAAAGTTTCGTCAAACATTTAAATGTGAACAACACTAAGATTATCCGATACATTTCTCGAAATAAACTTGAGTAGAATCTGTAATTGAACAGAACAAAGCAGAAGCCGGCTGGATGTCCCGAAATCTTGCTAATTTAGTAGGTAAGTGTTCATAAATACAAGTCCACATGGTCATCGTGTTTTAATCTTCACGAAACTTGACGGCTTTACTAACAGAGTCTTCTACGGATCTCGCAAAGGAAATCGTATTTATCAGTGCGGTTCATAATTTTGGTTGCAGGTCACTTGAAATAATAATCACGGCTGAAATATCGATAGTGATCTCGATATGGTCGATAAAACGCTGTGCGATCTCGGTAATCGATTAGCTTTATATATTTCGTGACTGAAAACCGGCCCTGAAGCGTGGTAACGAGAACTTTGAATTCTCCAGTAACTCCAAAGCTTGTTTCCATTAGCAGCAATTGAAACTTACACGATCAGCTTACCTCGTATTAAAACTTTTCTTACACATCGCTTCGCAGACAAAGAAATTCGGTCTTACGTGTGTCAGCGAATCTCGACCCTGACGTCAATTTTCTGTCTCAGGAATGAAGTCTCAGTACGAACTAAAGACGATAATTTCTGAGCATCTAACACACAAGTCGAGATGTATGAGATGGGCGGGACATGTAGCACGTATGAGACATGAAGAAGTCATATAAAATATCCTGAAGAGTAGATTCATATGGCTCAGGACAGAGTCCCGGTGGGAATTTTTGTGAACGCGGTCGGTATAATCTGATCTACATACAGCGTCATTAAATAAACTATAAATAAGTAAAATGTGAAGAAGATAATGAACTTTCCGGTTCCACAAAAGTCGTCCATTTTATTGCCTAACAGAGACACTACAAGATTGTCAAAACGGTTTGTTTGATCGAGAGAGCTCCTTGGGACAATTATCTACGAGATCTCGCATTCCATTTAAATAAAAAAAACTTTCAGTACGCGGGGCCTGGCTTAATGTCACTGGACTCCCATTTACGCTCCACACAAAGAAAGCACTGTAAAAAGAGACAGGCGCTGTTCGTGTTACCTGGAACCAAGTCTGCCTCCTTGGATCAGGAAGATGGATTTTCTAAATGACTCTCCTGAAGGGCCGGGGTTGTTGGGGGGGGGGGGGGGGGGGGGGGCTGGGAAAGGCGGAGTAGACGTCATCTGCAGTGAAGTCAAGCTGAACAATCCCAGAAACACTTTGCTCGATAAAAGTCTCTCTGTAAGAGACGGGAGGAAAAGAGACAGAGGAAGAATTTTAACCAACTTATTGATCTGAATCTTCTGGTATTATAATGGCCCGGTCACTTAGCTGCTAGCCTTTCACTCTGCTTGTAGCTCACAAGAAGCATGGAATATAAATTCACATCAAAGAACGACTTCAGAGTATACAGGGTAGTGGTTTGCAACATTTTTAGGTCGCGCAGAAATCCGATGAAACGAGAGACATCATTATCCGGGGGGACCGTTCCGTAAATTCAGTGGCAAACATCATTCAAATTTCAATAGGACAGCGTCCAAATAAGACGAAATATAAACGAGATGACCGCGCTGTCTCGCAGAAACGGATAACAAGTCTAAGAGACGTCTTCTCTTTGCCTCCATCGCACGGTGCAATATCCCGGAAGACCTTCATCAGATGATTCTTGGTGAAATGAACGGATTGCAAATGATAAATTGGAAAATACGAAAAATGAGGTCAGGGTTACATTCTGCTCACTCAGATAGCCAGTTCAGAACCCGAGACCTCCTCGATATTAAGCAGAAGTACGCGGAGAAAAAAGATCATTTGGTAGACCAGAGCATAGACGGCAGGATGACTGGATCCAAAGTTATTTTTCAACAGGTTCTAAAGGCATCTTTCCTCGAAAACCGTAAAGAGCTACTGAACCATCGGTATCAACTGCATAATGTATGACGTAGCAAGTAATATGTCCCTGATGATGGAAGCAGAGACAGTCTCCGAAACGTTGGACACGGCTTAGTGCCCCTATGAAGACTTCATTCAAAACAGTTGATGTTAAAGCTTCAAATCTGCATGTAACTTCAGATTAAAACGGATCTTTATCAAATAATGTGTGAGGGCGTAGATTGGATTTAACTGGCTTGCTGATAGCAGTCCGGTGACCGGTTATTGTAAACACAACAACGAAATTTTGTGTTCCATAAAAGACGGCGAATTTTCTCACGAAGACCTCTGATTCATTTAGTTATTAAAAATCTGCTGAGAAATTTATATGAAATTCAGAACCGTGTAACTTTCAAAAATGAATATTTTATATACGTCATCGTAATTATTGTAGGTAAATTTCTATGAGTTTCCACACGGCCTTCCGCTACGCGCAAAGATCTGAGACCGGAAAATAACGGAGAATCAACTTCTGCGCGCTCAAGGTCATGTGGTTTTTGAACAGCTCCAATCTGCAAAGTCCAAATTAACAGCCAATTGTGCGTGCGAAAGATCAGCTTCATTTCGAGACTTGAATGCCTTAACAAGCTGCTTCTGTGATTAAATCAACTAATCAGTAAATGTTTTTGTTTAGCGTAGTACACTTCCTTCTACCTGTGATGCCATTAACTGCAGGTCAGATCGAGTAAGGGGTAGAGGGTCAGGAGGGCGGGGGAACCAGTTGGTGGGAGGAAGGGGGGAAGCATTTGGAGGAAATGGCTCTCTAATTAATGAAGTGAGTATGAAGACTTTTTCTTTAAGTCGACCTGATGCTAAGTAGGTACAGTCTGTTACGTATAAAGACTGGCTTCGTTCGAGAAACACGAAAAGACAAAAATTTCGTCTCCGCAAAAGCTGTTACTGGCGAAATCCGAGGTTCAGTTCCCAGCAGAGGTGCGTTTTGTCTGCAGAATGCCCTCATGAACGAACTGCTGCATTGAGAACGATCAGACCTTTCTCGAACCTGTATCGAGATCTCTCGATGTCCTAACGATGAGATGAATCGGTTTCCTGGCAACCACAACGCGAAATCTGGCTTCATATCCGGATATGACCAAACACTTTGCTGAAGCCGATATAACAGCGCGCGGTATTAGAGCAAAAGACAACAGATAATGAGAATAAAAGTGAAAATAAGAGACGAGGTGGGAAAAATTATTAGAAAATAAAATTAGACAAGAAAGAAGGAAAGAGCTGAAGGGGATTGAATTCTGAAGTTGACATTAAATGAAGTGATTTCTCGCGTACAATGTGGAGTATACACACACAACCTTTATATTCCGGAGCAAAGTTTCGTTCCGAATTATACAGGGCCTCATTACCTCGCGTGCTGGCGCGACAGAGGACGAGACGAACAGGAAATATTCACTTCCCGACCTCATCACCAGCGTCGCGAGTTTTTGTTCGAAATGAATTACCGCTCTATCAACTCGACGCGCTAACTTGTCACAGGCAGACCTGAGATTATCAATCGAAATAAACGCCCCTCCTTCTTGCAACTGAGCTCCTTTTGGGCGCCGAGTAGGCTAATGGTCCGGACACAATTTCGCGCTGGGTTATGCCTAGGGGTGAACAAAAAATTATTTAAACAGCAAAATCGTTCTCACTTTGAAAAACATTGATCTCCACGAACATCAAAAAAAAAACGTGGGATAATTTAATACGCGAGTTTTGTAGGACCTTAAATCCTCTGAGTACAGGCGTCCTTCTTTCGCGTCATGGGTCTACAACACGCGGCCCGCCTGCGTCTGCTACCCGCGAACACATCTGTAACATGGCACCATTCCACATCATAACAGACGTACGGTATAAATGAAACATTTACGGACTTCACACTGCAGACGAAGGAAACAAGAAATGCATGCAGAATTTTTGTGAGGAAATCTTTCAGAAACGAACTTAAAGCAGATCCTTCCAGCTTCAAACTAGGCACAGGAGACGTATGTCCTTTTTACATCCCAGAGACCGAGCCACCCACAGCGGATCCGCTACATGCTACACAAATACAAATGATGTCGGCATGTCCATTATCCGCGTCGTATTGCGGATGAGCCTAAGAGAGGACCAGAGAAGAAAAGAATACCACGAGTGGGACTTCGCATTACAACAGAGAAACAACAGGGAACCTGCAAACTCTTGATCCTCAAGATACAAACTCCCACAAGTATTAAGCTACTTTTTAAAATCCGTACATCAAACACATGCGATCTGGTACCTTAAAACGTTTCATGCACAGTAGGGAGCAGAAAGAGACTGAGATTGTGACGTCGTAGCTATCCTGAAGATGGAAGAGAAATGTTCATCCGAAACACCGGCAGACACCAACACGACTGCTCATAATTTATAATGCCAAGGAAAGTACATCTTATGAAGATTGCGGTCTTCTGGGTTCTTTCGTCGCGTAGACCGGTATAACTATCCTGTTTCAGAGATACTTACTGCTGCCATCATCAGGACGATGAGTGTTCTTCATTTATGCTTTCTTAATAACAATTCTTGACCCGTAGTTTAAAACAGACATCTGGATGTGAACACTGTCTATTTTGAATGGCTTGTAACTGCAGTTAACTAAATTTTGATAGAGGTTTTTAACCTTCTAAACCAAAAGCTAGCTCGAAAACCTCAGCTGAACGGCAAGGTCATATTCGCTGTTTACACTGACAATTATACGAAACATCAAAGATTGTAAACTTTAGATCTTTAATCACATGGTACAGATGTGTACCACTAGGCTTCATGCATAAGCGCACATGAAACGAAAAAGAGATGATATTTCCTTGAGCAGTGCAGACCTCAAAGTGTCTCGTTTGAGAATGGGAACATTTTAAGTAGCTGATTGGACTACAACGTGAAAAATTCCCGTAATTGATAGGCGATTATTGTGACTGAAAGTGCTCGAGGAAGGCAGGAAATTATTCTGGAGACTGGGCTGTAGACAATGCTTAATACAATTCCGATACAACTTTTAATACAAGATTGATTTAATATTTCTTTTAACGACTGACTTTAGAATGATGCACATCACTTTCAATCCCATTATAGCTTTTAAGATTGTAGTGTATTGATATCAGAGACTCGAATTAATTAAGGATCAATTAAGTGACTGTCAGTGAAGCTTCAAGAGGATATGACGTTATCTATTAAGTCAGATACATTTGTGTCAATGTACAATACAAGGTTCGGCGCACACACAGCTAAGAACTGGAAGACATTTTATTAAGAACCTTTCCGCTGCAGTCCTAGAAATCTTCCTGATGGCAATAAAGATAATTTTACACAAGTCTCTGTGGATGTGAGTACATGGAATTTCAAAATTCGATCAAGTAATCGAGCAACGTGGTGTGAAAACTATCAATCCATTTGTCGATGTTGTTTTTCAGCCCTGAAGATGGTATCAGTATAGTTCGCCGAAACGTTGATATTTACTTACGAGTCCAGACGTCGTCAAGACCCAAAGACGTGTCGTTTGGAATGCAATAACATTCGAAAAGCACTGTTTGAGCTACCCGATGGACGATGACGTTAGCGAGGCAGGTATGAGGGTGCAACATTGAGGGTCGAACTCATGACTGCGACAATGTGATCTGAAGACCTTAAACGCCAACAGCAATGCCCTTCTGCACGAACTCTGACCTGACAATCCCACCACGCGTATTTTAACCACTCACGCTGCTAATGGTCCGTCTTAGTTTGGCGATTCATATAGCTTTTAGTCTATAGCAGATATTCACAGTAATTAAGCATATTTGAATAACTCGTGAGCAATCCGTCTCAGTGGCGGATAATGGCTTGTTACTACTAATGCTGAATTACTAGTCTTTTATTGAACCTCAAGCTTTGTTACAATGTTCACAACACCCTACGACTAAACCCTATCCTGAAATGGTTTAATCCTGAGCTTAAACACACTATTTATTTAATACACGTTATATTATTCACCCATCTACTTTTAGGTCAACCAAATAGTATTTTATTTTAAGATTTCCTGGATAAAATACGTATATACAGTGTAAGACTGTAATCTTGAGACTTTCCAAGATGAGGAAGTGGACTTCTTGCATTCCTTGCAAGTCTCAAGATTACAGTCGCGTACTATACATTTCTCGTCTCCCCATGTGTGTTACATAACATACTCATCCAACCCTACGTGATTTAATTAATATTATTATTAATATAGTGGGCTTTTGTGGACAAGGTAATGAACATTCAGGCTATATAAAAGGCAGGGATTTTTTTTGATTAACTGGGGTACTTCCAACTTCGCAAAGAAGGGTTGTACCCCATGGATATCTTTAATGAATACAAAAGGTGTCAGATGAATGACTTAAATTCTCAAAGAAGGGTTGTACTCCATGGATATCTTTCATGAATACGAAAGGTGTCAGATGAATGACTTAAATTCGTTCACTGGATTCAAAATCTTCCTAACTGCGAATCCGCCACTGTATTAAACGCCGCCACATGAGAACAAAGCAATAAAACATTGATCCGGGGAAGTTTCAGACAAAGATGATCTCAAGCGTTGTTGCACCGGTCTTGCAACATCCATTAAGAGCGAGTCATGACGTCAGAGGCGGTTCATTTCTGTGACGATTGTATTTTCTTTGTTAAAGGCCACGAACTTCTGTTACGAACCTTTTCAACAAACTTTATACATCAATCGGCTAAAAAAAAGTCTTTAATGCATTTTGTGGTTAATGGGGTGAGGGGGCGTTACACGTAAGGGTTCCTTCCACGTCACTGACCGCGTGTAGCAGAAGGTAAGGTCGTGTTATGCGTGTTGCAGTTATCACCGCGGTCAGGCTGACTGAGACTTGTTGCTGGTTATTATCTGTTCAGACTGAGGAAATCCATTAACGAAGCAAAGTGGTTGTCGCCCGTCCCACAGCCTTCTTGACCGTGTTGGCTGGCTCCGTCGGTTTAGTAACTCCTATGGAAGCATCGTAGCTCAGGTGGTTTAGTCCCCGGCTTGGGATTTATGGTTAAAAAAGTGGGAGAGACACAGGTTTTCCTGGGAGATCAAGCCAAGCCCAGTCGTCATCACTTGTACAGGCGAAGTCAAATCAAAACTGTCGGCAATGATGAATTTATAAATCGGTTGAATTCATTTGTGAGGGTGAAGACACGATATTATTACTTCTGCAACCACTTCCAGAAAAATAATTTGATTCGTTTTAAAAATTCAGGCCTATAAAATGAAATATCACAAACACCAAGACCTAGGTTTTTTCAAAATTGAACGAAATGGTGAGTCCGAAGATGGCTGTCTTCTGAGTTGTTTCGCCGTGTAGTCTGGTAGAAGTTTACCCGACGTTTCAGAAGGTCGTTGCTGCCTCCATCATCAGGGCGATAAGTCGCTCGGCGCAACAACCCAGAAGATCACAAATCACATGATTTATGGACAAATATAATTTGATCTTGCCAAAAGAAAAATTCTCTCGTTGAAGCTGACTTTACGTGACTGCAATCGGAATCTGTAGTAGGATACTATTGGCTTCTCTTCAAATTTTTCACGGAACGATCAAACTTCTGAGACGTGAAACTAATCTGTTCATATAAGCAAATGCATTCTTTCCCTGAAGCTGGGATCAGCGTTGTGTGTCGAAGCTGCTAGAGGCAGGTTAGGTTTAGAAATGAATACCATAAGACAAAAAGACATTGGTTACAGAAAGAGGAGAATTCTGAGAGACTAGAATGGTCTTGTGGGTTGAAAAACGGGTGCAGATTCAGGGCGGGGCTTACGGGATAGAAGTTGGGGGGGGGGGGGGGGGGGAGAGTAATCTGAAAAGAGAAGAAAAGGAAGCTTCCTGTTCGAAATTTGAAAGATCGCCAAGCAAAGCACGCGATGGGTTGAAATAGGATGAAAAACAGGA
>NW_019059624.1:685384-697384 GCF_000696155.1 Zootermopsis nevadensis
GACTCATTTATCACAGAGCAGCTACCGCTGTGCTAACGAGCTACAGTCTTCGTCCTCCGCCACTTTAAGCTCAACTAAACTGAACCGAAGTACTTTGCCGCACGCCAAGAACACATTCATAATTCATAACTCAGCGCAGAATGGAGCCTCGCTGGAGCTCTCATGATGATGACGACGACGATGAGAGGGAGAGAGGTGACGAATGACGGTTGAAGGAGAGTCAGAGACAGAGAGTCAGAGAGACGGAAAACAAGACCAAAGGTAAAGGTTCGTGGAAGTTTACGAAACACAAAATTCCGATATGATGGTTATCACCGGACAACAATGGATTACGACGAGCGTCTGTGGAAGGGAAATGGATTCGTCTTTGTCTTGGATGTCACAGACAATCAAATACGCGCAAAAAATGTGTACTTTGTTTACCTTGTGGATCCGCCCATGCATGTCCGTGTATCTGTCGCGTTTTTCCTCGAAAGTAGATAAGCCACGTCATCAGGTGATTGTTGAAAAACACAGTTGCAACAATGGGAATCGAGGTAATTAATTTCTGATTCCCCGTTGTCGTCAAAAAATGACGTCATCAAACAATGTTATGTTATATTTGTTTACTCGGCATTGTTGTACCAACACAACAATACCGAGTAAACAAATGACTTGAGTAAGACACTAACAAGTGTTTTAACCCCCCATTCGGGGGTGGTTGATTTAGTTTCTTACTCAAGATTTTAAAACGCAACCAACCCGCCCGAAGGGGGTTGGTTGCGTTTTAAAAACTTCACCAACCCCCTCCCCGAAAGGGAGTTAGTCAAGTGTTTTAACCCCCCATTCAGGGAGGGGGTTGGTTTAATTTCTTACTCAAGATTTTAAAACGCAACCAACCCCCAGAGGAGCTCCGAAAGGAGCGCTCTGCTCTAGTGTAACAAAAATACGAAGACCATGGAAACCAGAGGATCAAATTTCACTATGAAAAATTTACGTTAAGTTCATCGTGAACCTACTTTGACAGTTCCAAGAAAGGAGTTACTGAGAAGAAGAAGGAAAAATCTCTGAAGGTAAACAAGAAATATGAACGATAATAATTCATTCTCAGAAAGAACACACAAATAATTGAGAAAGGTCATAGAGAAATGAAGAGATAATCGAAAGGAAGAGAATAAAAGCAAACAAAAAGTTAGAAAAAGAATTACACCAAAGAAAAATAAAAGACAGAAAAGGATATAACTTGGATAAAGATACTTGAGCTTCGTAACTTTTTAATTACGATGCTAAATAAGACATTAAAATACAGACTAAAGTGTTAATGGTAAAGTTAATTAAGCGTGTATTTATAACTCTGGCCTGTGTGGGCCACTGGAACTAGCGCTTCGTTACACAACTTTGCTTGGCGTAGGCAAACGTCCCATTTTTCTAGTCCACCCTTCAAGTTGGAAGATAAGGAAATCGAATAGTTTTCTTACAGTTCATTACGGGCCCTTTAAACCCTACAACAAAGCCCACAGGCATAAAGCAGTGTCAACTTTGAAGCACCATTAAGTTTCACATTTTAATTACCTGTAATGTGCGTAAGGACTTTTTTTCGTTTAAGCGAACTTTATTGTTCTGCGGGTAGGCTAACTCTTGAGGGCAGTTTCTGACCTTGTCGCCTGCCGCGGTCCACACTCACAAAGACAAAAATAAAAGAAACAAAAGAATAATATCCTAAGTTTTTATTCTAGCAGACCGTTTCTGAAGTTGAAATGTCACACTCTCAAAAAAAAATTACAAAAAATTTAAATTTTAAACATTTCATACGTGGTGTAAAATCATCTGAAAACATTTTTTTTTTTCAAATTTCGTTCTTTAAGGAGATTTAAAAATACGAAGGGAAAAAAACACTTTGGCATTTCGCCTAGCTGAAACGCAGAATTGCGTCTTTAAAGGTCAACAGGTTACAAGCTTTTCGGTGCCAAGTTTTGCCGAGAGGGGGGTTAAGATGCAACGAGATGCATCTGTTTCCCGATACTGCCGGCCCTTCTTTAAAAACACAAAGAAACCGAAATGAGGGCCGTCAACGACTAGAAATGCAGTAATCACCAGGAATAAATAAATTGGCTATGATTGTAGGATGATTCACGAGGGGCTTCGGTCGCTCGAAGCCCCACAGACAACTTAATTCTTTGCTGTTCTAAAATTCTTCTGTCTCCCCTGTCGTCGTGGCCGATCTAATTGCTAAGAAACAAAGTGACAGTTCAAGTATTTCATCGGTTTAATGCATAAAAACCAAAAAGTCATTCTCGTGAATATTTATTTCGAGTTGCGAATATATTCCGGTCTTGAAAAATTCTGAAATTATCTTTTTAATTATTATTGTTTAGTGTTCTGTCTGAGGACAGGTCCATATGAACAGGATCCTTCCATCCTTTTCTCGGACTGGGACCTGTTCATATACGTTCTTGGCAGATGATCCAGGAGTGGTTTGCCATTGCCTTCTTCTGTGTGTGAATGGAGTAATTGTTGGGATGTCGACTATTTATCATTGAAAATTACATTTGAACGAAAATATCTGGTACGTAATCGTTCAAACTAAATCTTCATTGGTCGAACTGTAAGCTGTGTACCCGGCTAGTTCCAGCAGTGACTGCCTGTCGCCATCAGGCGTTCTGACAACCTTCACAGGCCATAACAACGCATCTTTGTTTTGTTACACTTGATTGGCGCAATCCCCCCCACCCCAAACCACCTCAGTCCTCTGGTCCTGGCTGTTAATTGCCTTAATGAGCAATATCGATCTAATGTCCAGCACTCCCGTCATGCATCACGGTGGCAACGGTACTGCACGATTGCTTGTTTCAAACACTACACTGGTAATACCCACAATCCAACAGCGGCACAAGGCTGACGGACGACCTATCAAAGCGGTAGACAGATATTCATTCGTAAGGTTCACTGGGCACATTTCAATCCCCTGCTGTCTTATGAGTGACAGCCCACGGGTCACACGCGTGGTCTGGTGGGCGCATATTAATTCTCGTTCGAGCGGTGGATTAAATAATCTCACTCGCATGTTCCAGACTTCTAAACTCAGTCCTTTGCGGATTACTTTAATTTGTGTGTCTCAAAAAGACCAGTCTATGTATGAAAGTAGTGGAAAGATCCTTCGAAGTCTATATTTAAATACAATACACAAATATTAATTAACAGAGCGTTAAATAAACACAGCACAGAAATTAATCGAGTCTTTTCCGTCAGTAAAATCCACCCACGTTTACATGTTACTATTTATTTCATCGTATGTAATCGTGGGGTCTCGGGTTAAATTCCTGGCGGTGCCCTAATTTATAACTTGTGTTGGGCAAGGCCGTGGTCTAGGCAACATGGAGTTTTCCTCCGGGGGCTTCCCCGGTTTCTCCGTGGCATCCCAACAATTACTCCATTCACACACAGAAGAAGGCAATGGCAAACCACTTCTGGATCATCTGCCAAGAACGTATATGAACAGGTCCCAGTCCGAGAAAAGGATGGAAGGATCCTGTTCATATGGACCTGTCGTCAGACAGAACACTAAATAAATAAAAAAATATGTCAGGTCTGCTGTTTAAACACAATTAACAAGAAATTGCAGACGAATGGACATTACTTTTGTCCCAACCCTGCATCTAAGTTTCCAATCATCCTCCTAGATTGATCAGTACAGTTAATTCGTACCTATTAATGCCTGGGACATACGCCACTCTTTCTCCAAGAAGCATCGTTCGTGACGGCTGAATCATCAAACGGGATGACATCAGAGGGGGTTCTGTTTTGTGATGGGGGGAGGGGGGCGCAGGGACACATATGCAGTGGCTGTACCCTCATCCACGCAATTACTGGCAATCACCGCTTGTACTGTGGACTGTTTTATCCGCTGTTAAAGCAAGGACCACGATAAAAATCAACACAGTCTATACATCGACAGTGCCCCGTTTGGAACATTGAGTTAAGATTCAATGTTGAATAGATGGTCACAAACATTCAATATATTTTAACATATTGTTCAATTTAAAAAACTGATATAACATATATCCGGTTAAACTTTTAAGGCTGGGTGGTAATTATATTAACCACCAGCTTCAACGTTCAGTTATCTCTGGATTATTTCCAATGATCGTATTTATGTGTTTCGTATGGTTCTCACTGTAAACAGTGATTATTTCCTTAAACAGAGTTAACCAGTTGATCTACGTAATGGTGAATAGCTGTGTTTTCTTCGCGGTACGGACTGGATTCTTATATATTATTTAGACGAGCTTCGGTGCTAAGAATTATAACGAAACTCCCAAGGGTAACGTCAATCGAAATTTTACATGAGCAAACTGGCATGGAGACGTTCCGCAACCATGTCAGGAAGCTAGAAAATAAATTTTACGCTAAAAGTCAAGCAAGTGAGAACTCCCAAATTAGGCAATTAGGTCAATATGACCCCATTTATGATAAATACACGCGACCGCGGGCCCTACTAGGGGGCTGATCCTGCACATACCCTACAAATTACAAGTAATTAAACAAACTAAAGTCCTTCTTGGGCGAAACTGTACTTTTAGCCAGCCGTTCATCGGAGGACGCTCCAGCGGAACTCCTGCTATGGACCAGACCACGAAGCCAACAGCTGAAGACCATGGAAACACGGATGACCTGCATTCATCATATTATGTTGTATTATTACACCAGATGTACCTGACTTTATCAATAAAGCCCATGGCACAAGTTAGGGAACCCTAGGGGCCGTACAAATTCCTCTTTTGTCCGCCGGACCGCTGGCTAGTAGTCAGTGCGCACCCGGAAGGTCCTGCGACCGGCCATCTCGACACAGGTTTTCCTTGGTTTTCCTCTGTCTTCAAGCAAATGCTGAGATGGTTCCCAAGTTCCAAGTTGCCACTGCAAGCTTCTCATGCAGCCCTCCCGATTTAAATTAATCAAAATTTACCACCCCTTAACGCCGTCAAAATGTATAAGCTGCTCCCCCTCCCTGAAATCGAAGTGTCTCTCATTTCTCCCCCCACCAATTTCCTCTCTCTCTCTCTTTCTCTCTCTCTCCGGATTCAATGGGTACAATCTCCGGTTCATTAACCTGATGGTTCACTTTTGTCTGAGCTAATTAAAGCAGTCTACCAATTTATTATTTGTCCACTTAAAACTAATACCTGATAATCGTTCGCTATGGCAATGTAAGTGACGGTGGGATGAACTGAATTGTTCACAGAGTCTTTTAAAATAAACAGGCATGTACGGCCGATAAAACTGAATAGATTTTTATTTTTAACAGCCGTAGAGGACATAACAAAAATACTTTCAAAATAAATTAACGCATCAAAAAATGAAGCATTCTGTGCCGTGACCAGGATTCGAACCTGGGTTATTGCGGCCACAACGCAATGTCCTAACCACTAGACGATCACGGCTACCGGAACGCGTTGCGAAGACACTGTTCGGAAAGAAACTTCCCTGAGCAAATCACTGTACCACGTGATATAAAACTCCGGGTTTGATTGGTTATTGTCAGTCAGGATCTCGAGTAGTCGGCAGAATACAATGAGACCCACTTTCCTTGTTCTTCAAGCGGTCACTCAACTACCTGCTTACTCACGAAGCACGCAAATCGGGAACAACGCTGATTCGTCAGCAGAGATGAGACCAGGTTATGAGGATTCAAATTTTGGCCTGCCTAAATTCGACTGACACAGATACATTTTTTGCAATTTTCCTCAGTCCCTAGATTAATTCTAAGCCAGTGGCCAATATTAATTCTCAATCGCTTCCTTCCACATCCCTTCCAATTCATTATTCACTGTTCATGATATCATTAGCTACTATTATTATTATTTAGTGTTCTGTCTGACGACAGGTCCATATGAACAGGATCCTTCCATCCTTTTCTCGGACTGGGACCTGTTCATATACGTTCTTGGCAGATGATCCAGAAGCGGTTTGCCATTGCCTTCTTCTGTGCGTGAATGGAGTAATTGTTGGGATGCCAATGAGGAAAACTCCGTGTTGCCTAGGCCACGGCCTTGCCCAACACAAGTTATAAATTCGGGCACCACCGGGAATCGAACCCGAGACCCCAGGATTACAAGGCCAGCGTTCTAACCGCTAGACCACCGTGGCAATTTCGCCACAGTACATGATTTATAATCATTTTCGTCATTTGAAAATATATAATCTACGTAATACATACAGTGTCGTTAAATGAACAAAGATATACAGACGGCCTTGGAGTGACTGAATTTAGATGCAGGACTTAAAAACGCTCTTATAACCAGCCATCGGTCTGCTGTTCTATCCCCGGGCTGAGATTTTAACATCTCCCTTCATCCATTACCAATGCAAGTGAAGAATCTAAGACTTTAATTTCTTACTACAGACTATAATCTCAGCTACTGAAAGTTCCATGCAATGTAAAGTACAAATAAATAAACTTTACATTTATAAACATCCTGTCATGTTAAAGCGAATAATTCTTTTTTTTCCTGTTTCTATATTAGATGTACGAGATATGGAATAAAAAATGACTGACACAATTTGCACTGGAAATATTGCCACAACCCCTCGAAAACGTTTAATTACGAGGGATGTTCTGTGACGAGTAAATCGAGGTGGTTGAAAGATACGACATGCGTAAATGAGGCATTAGATGTATACGCACTGTCCAATCAATAGCTCGCTACAAACCGAGGTAAATCATAACATAATACCGCACTGAAATGAGGAAGACATCAACTGATAAGTTATCGGCTGCAGGCAGGCAGACCGCTCAGATAGACGCTACAGTGTTTGGCACTTCACCGCGTCTCCACGGAGCCCGAAGCTCGTCTAAATATTATATTAATAATCCAGTCCGTACCGCGAAGAGAACACCACACTTCACCATTACGAAGATCGACTGGTTAACCCTTTGAAGCCGAAGCTCGTATAAATATTACGTAAGAATTCAGTCCGAACCGCGAAGAAAACACTACACTTCACCATTACAAAGATCAACGGGTTAACGCTGTTTAAGGAAATTATAGCTATTTGTGTATTATACCACGAGACATTCTGTCAATTTATGATCGTGACAGTAACTTCCAACGTATTAGAAAAATTGTCCACCCCTGGTCTAGACAGTGGCCCCTAATCTGTATGTCATAACACAGTCATGAATGTAATTTCCCTAACAGATTAAATGTAAATAAAATAAAAAAAAATGTATACGCTGACCCTTGCTGAATTAATGAATCCGTCATATCAGACGAAGTAAGTTAAAACGGACAATTCGAGCGCCACCAGCTCAACGACTTTATCAAAAATTACTACACATAATAAAACAATATTACAAACGCAATGTCTTTCATTAAAAATGTTTCAAAATGTCCTCCCAGCACGGGGAGTATGTAATTTCATTTAAATGGCTGGAGCTGTTTTGGGGTTGTTTATTGTTCTTGAATTAAATTCAACCGACAACCAGTGGGGGTTGCAGTGATTACTTACTTCCACACTCCATCATCATAAATCACAGACCTTAAACCCCCTGCGCTGGTACATAAGTTCCCAACCTTCCGTAAAAACCCAATGGTTCATAAGCGTGAGAATTCAGGTTCTCAAGGCGACGAAAATTAATAATATTGGGCAGCGTAGTCTGTTAGAAACTTGCCAACATTGTGATAAAGACATTAATCTCGTCTGAAAAGTCAATCATCAATTACCAGACTATACACGGAAGAAGCGAGCCACGGTGGTCTAGCGATTAGAACGCTGGCCTTGTAATCCTGGGGGTCTCGGGCTCGATTCCCGGCGGTGCCCGCATTTATAACTTGTGTTGGGCGAGGCCGTGGTCTAGGCAACGCGGAGTTTTCCTCCGTGGCCTCCCAACAATTACTCCATTCACACACAGAAGAAGGCAATGGCAAACCACTTCTGGATCATCTGCCAAGAACGTATATGACCAGGTCCCAGTCCGAGAAAAGGATGGAAGGATCCTGTTCATATGGACCTGTCGTCAGACAGAACACTAAATAATAATAAGAGGAGGTGGTCTAGCGGTTAGAACGCTGGCCTTGTAATCCTGGGGGTCTCGGGCTCGATTCCCGGCGGTGCCCGCATTTATAACTTGTGTTGGGCGAGGCCGTGGTCTAGGCAACGCGGAGTTTTCCTCCGTGGCCTCCCAACAATTACTCCATTCACACACAGAAGAAGGCAATGGCAAACCACTTCTGGATCATCTGCCAAGAACGTATATGACCAGGTCCCAGTCCGAGAAAAGGATGGAAGGATCCTGTTCATATGGACCTGTCGTCAGACAGAACACTAAATAATAATAAGAGGAGGTGGTCTAGCGGTTAGAACGCTGGCCTTGTAATCCTGGGGGTCTCGGGCTCGATTCCCGGCGGTGCCCGCATTTATAACTTGTGTTGGGCGAGGCCGTGGTCTAGGCAACGCGGAGTTTTCCTCCGTGGCCTCCCAACAATTACTCCATTCACACACAGAAGAAGGCAATGGCAAACCACTTCTGGATCATCTGCCAAGAACGTATATGACCAGGTCCCAGTCCGAGAAAAGGATGGAAGGATCCTGTTCATATGGACCTGTCGTCAGACAGAACACTAAATAATAATAATAATAATAACACGGAAGAACATCTCAAAATACAGCCATCTTTGTTCATTACGGTGATCACAAGAGCCCGTAAATCCCCCCTCCAACCCTTCTCTGAGGCGACGAACATGTCTGATCGCCACGCACTGTACAAACAGCCACACACCGCTTTGTCCGAGGCACACATTGCAGGTAGGCGCGTGTCGTATTGTAATCCAACCAAACAGCAGATAATACTCTGGGCGGACGGACGCTTCAAGCCGTTTATTGATGTTATATTGTATCGATCTGCTGTTCGGATGAGCTGGGAGGTCGCGCGGATTGATTACAGAGGTCTTCCTGTCCGACCATGCATCACTGACACACGAGATAAACGGACATAATAATGAGTAGAGTAAAGATTCGAATCGTGTGTCCGATTTAACTCTCCGTTTCAATTACACTACGCACGCATAAGAATTATTTTCAAACTGAACAAGAACCTTGCACCTCGTAATTAAAATTACTTTAATAATTGTTTTAATGGTTGTAAGGGGAGAAGTCTGGAATTATGACTGGGGGGGGGGGGATTTCATAATTTTAACTCTTCACTACATATTACTACCATTATCAAATCAAGTCTCCTTCTTATCCTTCTCTAAGTGATTATGATTTCAAACAAAGTACTATGACATAACATTTTGTTCGGTTGAAAAGTTAGCTCTAAAATGCAAATTAAGTGTTTCTGTTCCAGCGTATTAAGGAAACTGGCGGACAACGTAGTCGGTTTGTCTCTCAAGTTGGTCGTCCTCACTTATCTCCACTTGTTTTCTTGTTCCGATGTAACGCCTGGTCGCAATCCATCATAGTCTTCGTCATCGATCAATGTCGGCCGTAACACGGAGGATGTTAATGGCATCCACGGTTACAATGACAAAAGTAACAGCCACAGTTACCACAGATCGAAGTTTCTTTCGGCTGCAATGTTTTATAACGCTAAATTTACAGGGTGTGGGTCTCAAAACATCAGCGACTATTTCCTTAAACAGCGTTAACCAATTTATATTTTTAATGGTGAAGTGTTGTGTTTTCTTCGCGGTACGGACTGAATTCTTAAATATTATTTAGTCGAGCTTCAGCCCTCCCGATTTAAATTAATCAAAATTTACCACCCCTTAACGCCGTCAAAATTTACCCCCCCTCCCCTCAGTAGAAACTTCTAAATTATGTCCTAAACTTCCAAATTAATAGTCTCAGCTTTCGCTAATACAAAATTTCAAAATTCCGTCTTTTATGCCAATCATCACACTAACGCCTTCACTCTTACTTTATCCTTAACAGAAGGACGAGCGGGCATTGCCTGGGGACCTTCTAGCTATAAGATGCTCTTTCTCCCCCCCAGATATCGAAGTGTCTCTCACTTCTCCCCCACCAATTTCCTCTTTCTCTCTCTCTCTCTCTCTCTCTTCAGTTTCGAATGGTTGAAGAGAGCTAAGGCTATAGTGGGTTGTCCATTTGATGGAAATCATACTATTTATGACGTAAAAAACAATTTCCTTCACGTTTCAATGACGTGCTTACAGGCCATAACTGTCTACATAGGTTGAGTAAAAGCACAACTTAAATTATAACACTTCAAAAGGCATAATCTTTTTACCATTCAATCAAAAACACCTTACATTTACTTAACTGTAGGCTTTACAGACAGCCTGTCGATTACAAGAAAGACAGAACACGGGACCTACCAGGTCATAAACATGTCTTTGAGAACTTCGTTTATGAATAAAGAATATTCAGTCTAAAGTTTGGTGGAAAAATGGACTTCATACGTTGACATTTCCATTAACGGAGGCATTAAAAATTAATACGCAAATTTGGAATCCGAAACACGATGGACAGCTGTCTATAACCCACCCAGCACAGCAATAGAACGGACTAGACATGAAATAATTGCATTCGTTCCACCACCAAACCCCAGGCGATTGTGTACACCCGTGGGTCTATCGTGTACGTTCCATCTTCCGCACATTAATAAAGACAGTAAGTCAGCTTACGGTGTGTTCACAACTCTGAAACAAAATTACAGCTTATATATGTAAATGCCAATAAGAAACTTCATTATCAGATCATATGTCCCAGTTTAAGCCATGCCTTTTAAACACCACGTTCATCTTTATGATATTTAACAACTCAGTCCGTACCACAAAGAAAACACCACACTTCACCATTACAAAGATGAAGTGGTTAACGTCGTTTAAGGAAATAATCGCTGTTAACACTGAAAATACACATGAATCATCAGTTTACGTGGCAACGTTTTGCAGATTTAGTAATTATGCCAAGACAAGTAATTATTTTAATGTTCATGTACTGATTTTCTTCGCATTTTTATATTAAAAATGTGTTTTTTAGTACTGCTTAAAAATTTCCAGTTTTTCTTACCGCGAAATCTTTTAGTCATAAATACATATGCGAAGTATTTTTTGAGACAGCTTTCGTGCAATTAGATCTTGGTTATAAAAAAGGAGTAATATATATCCAGTTTTCTCCTTTCCTTAAGGCAATTTTCTTGCATTAGTTTAACGGCGAACAAGACACCTGAAGGAACACGCTAGTTCCCAATTAAGCTGCTCTGTTTACATAGAGATTACGCAACCATCTCCTCTCAGTTTAAATTAGCGGACGGATAATTAGGCTTGTCATTTCTTTGGTTTCTGGTTAGCGTTGCAGGATATTAAGAATAATCTCACGTTTCCGGTCAATTTGCAACAAAAAACAAGGAATTTGTGTGGTCTTTCACTATCCAAAACAAAATTATTACTTATTTATCGGCACCTTTCATAATTCTTTATTGACCATAGAGAGAGATAAGGATAGCAGAAGAGTAGAATTTGCAAAGAGAAAATTGGTGGGGGGAGAAGTGAGAGACACTTCGATTTCGGGGGGGGGGGGGAAAGAACATCTTATGGATTGAAGGTTCCCAGGTAATGCCCGCTCGTCTTTCCGGTAAGGATAACGTGAGAGTGAAGACAACAGGACGATAACTAGTGACAGTTTGCTAGGAATGATCAATCAAAGACCACACACAAAATTCAGATTTGGTACATATAATTACCACTCTGCTTTAAATGGTTCAAGGAGGTTTGTCTCAGAACTTCTGATAAGCTGACCCTCCTTTAAGATAATATGCGTCTTAAAGATATTAAAATACATTTAACAGAATTTTTAATATTTTTCATGTGATAAAATACAAATTTCTGTTTATATCTGCTGTAATGTTTCATTTCGCACATATAATGGAATCACCAGCAAGTGTTAACATTCCCTTGTGAAAGAGAGTAGTAATTTCATGCCTCACTTTTACGGAAATTGGATTTTCCAATCGCTGAAAACCACAGTATTTCAGAAAATAATTTAAATTTCTTTTATTAT
>NW_019059624.1:703686-720932 GCF_000696155.1 Zootermopsis nevadensis
CAGTCCGTACCGCGAAGAAAACACCACACTTCACCATTACAAAGATCAAACTTGTTAACGCTGTTTAAGGAAATAATCGCTGTTTACCGCGAGTACACTCACGAGGAAAAATTCACAGTTATAATAAGACTCAAAGCAGGTGTTAAATGTATTTACCACCGTGTTTTAAACTTTTAAAGCAAAAAAGTCCCGTTTCCATACATACTGATAGACAGCTGCAATACGTAATTAACTGCACGTGCAAATTTTTGCATAATGAGCCGGAACGTATTACTCCAGTCGATAATTGTGAATACGCCTGTGTAAAGCTGCTGATCGATCGATTGATCGATCACAGCCCTCAAAACACTCACATTGAATATAATAGCGCATGACTGCATCAACAAAATTGGAAATCATCCAGTTCCTAAACGCAGAAATACGCGACGTGAAGACGTAATGAACCAGAACGGAGCAGATCCAAACTCTTGAATTCTAAACAAAGGGACACTACTCGCAAAATAATAAAGCAGTAATTTTAAATTCCATTCCTACCTTAGAGAAAGGACAGTGTTGTTGCCAGCGGTGTTCGACTCAAGGCGAACAGGAGTCACTGAATTTCATCCTAAAAGAAAAATGAAACTGACATTTAGTATAACCGTACAACAATGACAGGATCTACTCATTACTCTACAACAATGTGCGTTACAGATAAGTTGGAACGACAGGTCCATATGAACAGGATCCTTCCATCCTTTTCTCGGACTGGGACCTGTTCATATACGTTCTTGGCAGATGATCCAGAAGTGGTTTGCCATTGCCTTCTTCTGTGTGTGAATGGAGTAATTGTTGGGATGCCACGGAGGAAAACTACGTGTTGCCTAGACCACGGCCTTGCCCAACACAAGTTATAAATTCGGGCACCGCCGGGAATCGAACCCGAGACCCCCAGGATTACAAGGCCAGCGTTCTAACAGACCACCGTGGCTATTAAGTTGGAACTACAGACAACTACCTGCTCTTATTAAATACGAAACACGCTTTCCGTGGGGTTTTATATTTATCCAACAATGTTCTCTCTTGCCGTGACATTCCTTCATAAATATTAGTCTACGGATCAGATTAGTCGTTTATACGTAAAATTGCACAGTGTGGATATTATGACTAATAATTTGACTCCGGAGTGTAAACGAACGGTACGAATGTACATACAGAATGGATCTGTCACAAACACTTGTGACATACAATCACACGGGGGAGGGGGTGCGTACGTCAAGCTCATCACATTATGAAGGGGTTCGCACACACAACGGAGTGCTGATCACATATGTACACACACACATACACCCAGCTTAGATACGGATGGAGAAATGGCTGATACATTCACATAGATCTATAAACAGATAGAAATAGATGGAGACTTGATAGATACATAGATATTTCTGACGTAAATACGTCTATACGGAAAGGTCAGTGTCATTCCGCGAAAAAGTGAAAGGAAAAAGTGAAAGGAAAATGTGTAAGATCCATATCAACAATGTGTAAATATGGACCGACAACAATGGTCAGCTTGCGTGCATTGTTATGTTACCTAGGAAACGTCATCTGTTTACTCGGCATTGTTGTGTTACATTACTGTCGTCAACAATCCGCTTTTGTAACAAGATGGATGACATTTAAGATAACATTACATTACATTACACCACTTTATATTACATTACATTACAGAGACGTAAATGTAAATTAAATAGAGAGACGTATTTACGTCAAATTCTCCGGAACCGTGGTTCCACTGTCAATTTTTGACGTAAATACGTCTATATTTTAGGGTCAGTGTTATTCGGAAAAAATGTGTTACGAAAAAGTGTTACGAAAAAGGGAAACGAAAAAGTGTAACTTCATTGTTATGTTACTTAGGAAACCTCATCTGTTTACTCAGCATTGTTGTTACCTAGGAAACAATATATAAACTTCCTTTCCGTATAGACGTATTTACGCCAAATTCTCCGGAACCGTGGTTCCACTGTCAATTTTTTAAACAGATGGTCAGTTTACTAGCGGTTAAAAATTATGTACACACTTCTTACATCCCCAATGAACTTTTTCAGATCTATGAACGGTTAGAGGAGCCAGAAATGTAAGTCTCAATAATGAAATCACTGTACCGACTGTGAACCACATTCCATGACTTTAGGGGCACTGTGCGGGATTGCCACAACGCCCCCTCCCCTTTCTGGCGAAGTATGTAAACTATTCTACAGCGGACTGACTCCTTGCTGACGATTTGCGATTCTATGACTGGACTTTTGTACACAGAACGACGGGTCTATCATTTCGAAATCCATTCCACGGCAATTGGAATCCGAGCATACCGTCAAATGGACATTCTTTTCCATTTTTTATTTTTTCAGTTTACCGGTGCAAACCGCACTGTGTTGCCAGCATCTATATTTGATACTGCACTCAACTGTCAATGTCACGGTGGGTGCTAGGGGAAAGCAGGCACAGGGAATGAATTTATTGATTGCTCTGGCCTGGTCAATCCACACCAGCAGAGAGCCACTGCACCCAATCCAATCCCAGTCGGTCGTTTGATATCACGTGACACAAAACAAGCAAACAAACAGTAGCCAGCGAGAGTCGAAACTGCTGGTTGCTCCTGTCGGGGGGTTAATTTATTCAGTAATGGAAGCGGCGAACTGTGACATGACTTTATTGCGTACAGTCATCACTCAAATGCAGTAAACACTTTAATTAATGTGATCGGGATAAAGGGGTTTCCAGAGGACTTGAAAATACGTTTAAATTACACAACATTCGACGCAGATTTTTTGGGACATTGTTCAGATTACTCATATCGTAACTTCAACAACGGTTCGATCCTCAATAATAGTGATTTTTTCTCTTTGTCAGCCGATACGAGCAGCGCGCATGTGCAACAACGGAGCGAACACCACCGCGCAAAGTACCTGCCTTGCCGTCCCGTTGCAAGAACCAAGCCGTAACGAGCCGATCCAAATCAGATGCCAAGTAAATGGAGTTTCACGATTGCGTATTAAAATCAAACAATAAATATTACAGATATCGTTTCATATGAATAGAAAATAAAGATAAATAAATAATATAAAATAAAGAAATTTGAAAAACAAATGGCATGAAACATCACCAAATTTAATCATATTTTAGTTTTAAGTTCGTAAATAATTTACACCTGATGATGGTTTTATAAAAACTGAAACATGTTGTGTAAAGGATGTTCCAAAATGTAAATCGATCAATCGATATGGAACATCAATGATATTTTATTATCTTAATTATAAGAAATTTTAAATATTTGTGATAAGACGGATTAAAATAAATAATTGTTAGAATATTCACAATATGACGCAATTACACTATCTTAAAAATAAAGAGAGACAAAAGATGCAAAGAAAACGAAAATGGAAAGAACAAATACGAAATTAAACAATTATTAGTATTCATGGATCGCAACTACCCACGTGTTCAGCAATTCGACCTACCACAAGAATCACTGGACGTTTATCTATGAAAACGATGAACAAAATTAATAAAAATAACAAAGAATCACTTTCATAATCATGACCTCTCTTGATACATTATATATCACGCTGACATTACAATTTGCTGCGTATTAATTACGGAATTACCATCAGGGCATTTGATCTCTAAGGTTTTTTTTTCAAAATTTCTGGCAATAACCCGGTCGACCTCACATTTGTTGCCAGAACGATTTCAAACAAGTGCACTGAAACCATAAAACAAGGTACGTCCGATTTATCGCCGTCGTATTTATATTCACAAACAGCGCAACAAACCTGTTTGTAGCCGGTTCGTATGTTGATCTGAATAAACTATCAAGACCAGTAGTTCGCAACACGTGGCCCGCGAATGTGTATCGTATTTTATTTATTTATTTAGTGTTCTGTCAATTAAAGTCTCTGTGTTAAAAATATCTCTCTTATAAATTAAAACATTTCTATCATAAGTCAATAATTATTAAAAGTAAATTACTGAGAGATGTGTGAGCATGTTTGTGATATTAAGTTAGTGGACCGTATTTAATAACGTACCATGAAGTTTAAAGTAAATTCTTATTTAAAAACCTGTCGGCCCCGAGATCCCATACGAAAGGGCGTATGTACCCCCCACGTCTTCACAACGGCGTAAAATTCTTCAAACGAGAAACTAACCATTTTATTTAAATTTTACAGGGTGACAAAAGTGACTTCTGTAATAGTAAACCCAGACACAATAAAAACATCAGCTGTTTTACCACAGTTACTTAAAATAAACAACACTTATCTTCCAATTCTAACCTTTTAAAGTACCTCTTCCTCAGGAATTCATTTACATGATTCGGAAATGAAGTTAGTTCGGCCAACAACGCATCGATCCTGAGGCACAGAGCCCCCTCCCCTCCCCTCCACGTCATCGCATCTGCGGGGACTGCACATACTTATTTCGCATCACGGCGCCCTCAAATCGCCCCGTCTCCTTCACGCACACACCCTCAGTAGCTCGCGGCAGCACAACCCCTAGTTTCCGGAGGCAGAGTTCCGGTTGGACCGGAATCCCATTAGAATGCATCGTTGCCACATTTCCACCCATCACCAGACAAACAGACGGATTAAAGAGATGCTAAAAGGGACACACAGACTCATATCAGTGTGGCAACGCGGGTAGGTCTGAGATACGAAACGTCCAATGTCTGTAAACAACGCAGATTTTGGGAGAAATCTCGAAAGTAATCAAATCACGAGCTTGTCGCAACAAATCAAAAATTAACATTAATTTTATACAAACGCTGGGCGCTGATTTTAAGAACAGCAAACATCACACATGCAATTTATTTAATTACGACTGTAATTTAATTATCTACTTAATAAATTACGCAACTAAGAACTGATAGTACTACTTTCACGCAGTAAGGAAAAGGATTTTCCACTGCTAATCACTAACTAACTAATCAGAACTGGATCCTACGTCACAAAGTGACAGGCGCTTAAAAATCGAAGACAAATCTTCAACTTTTATGGAAACCGTAGGCTCTCATCCTATAAATTATTTTGATTTTATTACTGAAAGTCTGGGGTTTACAGTGAAAGTTTTGCTCTCTATACATATTATTCATAACCCGTGTTTACTGTTAGTGTGATATTCACTGTGATAAACAGAAACGCCCTGAAGAAAGTTCTTTATACCACGCATATGTAAAAAAACACTACAAACATCTTCGCATCTGTTGAGACGCGATCGGTTAAGTGACACAGGAAGGAACTTTACGCTGACGGAAGAAGATTTCGAGGTTTATTATTACTGTTCCATGCCTACTGTATCACTCCGCATAAACAGAATGTAAAGTAACGTAACGTGAGTCACTAATGCTCTCAGGGGCTCAGCTCACTAAAGCAGATTTTATATACGAGACTGTATAATGCCCACGAGGCGAACTACGTACATACAGACATTCAGGCTGTGGGTTTAAATAATAATAATAAAGCAAGGAATTGGAAATGCAATTATTATTTTTTTAAATTAACCGCGATACTGTGCTTTTAAATGACTTCCGTGTAGCGTATGTGTGTGAGGTTGGCAAGTACACTCGTAACAGATTAAATTATGTTTTGTTTCTATTTCCGTAACTCGTATATATTACACAGGACAGCAGTTTTTTTTTTTTTTTGGGGGGGGGGGGAAACAGAAACGTGTTCTCACCACTTGAATAAAACACACGAAGACTTTCTGCGATTATAGCAAGAGGACTTGGGTCTACGCGCACTGTAAAGTCACCACACGAAGCCGGATGATGTGTATCGCCATCGGACCCACACATGACACCAATTCCTTCCTGAATCACACCCACCCTACTCGCCCACAGACGAACACTAATTTATTCCTAGAAAACACACCCCTCGTCTTCATGATGTATGCGTCGACATTCACATTAGGTTTTTAACGACGCTACTTCAATTTCAAAAGCAGAAATATAAATAATATTTACCACCCGTAATAGGTAAAGATTTGGAAGGAGACGGCGTTGAAAAACTTTTAAGCATACACAATACTGTTTCCGTGTTTAATTCACGTGTAGTGAGGCGTGACTGTACTTGGAAGGCCAGTGATGTCCTCCTTAATAATTAAATCGGGTGTTCATATTCCTACACTTATCGCTTGCGAGATATCATTCCAGACTAGATCCCGTAAGCGAACTGGCATCAAAAGCAACATCATTCCGCTAATGAACATATCATGACGTCACAGTTTGACAAGCAAAGCAAATGTAGACCAAGACAACGAGGGAGCGCCTTCATGTATGTAATGTACTCCCTCATTGCGCTCCCTATCACATGCGGGTGACAGAACCGAGCTGTCTTTAAGAGCTGTAGTTTACAACCTGTGGATCACAACCCCTCTCATTTACCAATGGGTCGTCTTCACTCCTAAGTTCAGATGCCGGAGCTAACGAAGTTGCCTTCACCTTGCAAATATCATCATTTCAGGACCGACTGTAACAGAAACTTACAAAAATATGTCTGTCCATTGGTGAGGTCTTTTAATCTGTCGATAATAACGGACACATTACATGAATATCTGCAAGTATTGTTTATGGACGAGGGTGACCTTGGGGAATCCCCACTCTGCCTTAAAGGTCAGAGGTCAAAGGTCATACGTTATGGAACATAATAATGTTTTTTATTTTTATTATTAGTGTTCTGCCATAATAATGTTATTCCCAAATATATTTCAGATAATGTAAATCTGTACTTCTTTAATCTGATTTCGTAAATTTAACTAATGTTAAAGCCGGTTGAAATCCAAACGGGGAATTATCGATTTAGTGTCTCGATCGCTCACCACATTTATCTCCCCTTATGGGCCTTTTTTTTTCAACTTTCCTTGTTGCTGTATCCCTATTTATAGTTCAAACATCACATCACATGTTTTAAACCAATTATCGGAATAGGTTGTATCTTTCAAGCAACTCCACACACACACACACAGAGTTTTACCAACTCGTAAACATAATCCACCTCACAGAACTCGGTAAAGTTATTTGAATTCAATGTAGCATTTTCTGTCTCCCCCCCCCCCCCCCCCCCCCCCAGAGTCTCTTCTGTTCATCCAAGGAGTTCAAGGGAGGGTGAGGGAGGACGGAGGCTTTGAGCACCTTGGCGAGGAGAGCCATATAATTAACACGAGAGTTTCAGTTTCATCCGCACATCTGTACCCACAGCATCAGCGTCGTTCACTCACACACACACTTGTTGCTCTGAGTTCAGTGAGAATGCACGACCTGGCGCCAAATCACATCATCTCGGATAAACTATGAATAGCAACGAACCGAGAGAACTTCACTCAGCGATGTTGGTAGTCAGGTAAAGTTATGATGCACTCGCATAACACAATCTACACCCAACTTAACGGGCAGACATTCTGTACCTACGTCTCGTAATCAGGGCTAGACAAATGCAGAAATATAATCCCCCCCAAATAATGAAATTCGTTAATTACGATATTCTACCCGTAATAGGTCTCATGCTTAGCTCGCAGGGATTTGACTCTCAGGTGAGGATGTTTGTCAATTTCTGATGACTTGTGGTAGTTAAAATAACATGAGTCACACAAGACGCAGAAAAGAAATAACTACCTCAAACCCATAACTGATTTTGAAACGTAAAAATTATGTAATTTATTAAATAAACAGTAAAAGATGAGGCAGTGATGATAAGAGAAAAACGAGATGCATAACAATTAAAATAAAAAATTACTGAATGACTACAAATCATAAATTTATGCAAGGTGATTACAAATCTATCATTATCTAAGTATTTCAGGGCTAAAAGCCAATTAGACATGGCTTCTATACAAAATAAATAATAATATTTATATTTAAATAAGTACACATATGTTTAAGAAGCGGTGGATAGGAATTATATTATGGTGGTTCGTAAATTTTAAAAATAGAATCTTGTTGATTACATTTTATCACAGCTTGGAACGTTTCTACATTGTAATTTCTTGTAGCGATATTTTTCGGGGGCTAAAACTTTTGTGCCGTGTGCAAGTAACAGAATTTCTCATATTTCAATCTGACGACGACAGTCCCCACGTAGGTAATGCGTTGATACTTTCCTGTAATAACGACATTTGAAAACTATTATTTGTATTAGATGTTACTTTTTTCAACGACGATGATAATGTGGGCTGTGGTCTTACTACGATGATATGATGATGTTATGGGTTGTGGTGCCACATATAATTATCAGAAGATGCCAACGTTTCGAATAAACATACTACTTCCATTTTCAGGACCGAAGTTTGGAAGCTCATCCATCATCAGGCACTCGTCGTCCTGATGATGGAGGCAGCAAGCACCTCCGAAACGTCGGTTAAATTATACCAGACTACAGCCATCTTCAAATAGCAAAGCTCTGCCGGTTAAGGTGTGAACTTTGTGCACTCCTGGATAATGCTGATTCAAGGATGTCGGTTAATACAATCACACACCTGTGGCTTAGCGTTCCTGTCGGTACTTACTGAAAGTCTTCTGTAGTTGCTTGTTACAAAGCGCCTCCAGCAACAAGGTGTGCCGGATGATTACTAAAGCATGCAAAGACTGGAAAACAGAGACTCAACTCTGCCTCAACATTTGTTAAATCTCAACCGGTATTCTCCACAGTCTGTCCTCAAATTCGGGTTGAGTGCGAGTTTCTTTCTTTGTTAAATGTAATACAGCGTTAGAACGTAATGTTACTTTCTGAGGTTTTCATGGCGGTGAAGATTCCGTTTCGGAGGAATAAACTGCCTCCATCTTCAGGACTGATGTGGAGATGCTGGGAAGTGGTTGTCCGTTGTCCACCGGCCTTTCCTACCTACAATCCTATACAAATCCTCCAATTTCAGCACTCAAAATGATTCTGCGAACATACGAATCTACACGGCGCCATAATCCACAACATCATAATCATGCTCACCGTTGTAAGAACCTCAGATCTCTTCGTTTCATATGGCGAGAATTTAAGACCACAAATTTTAACAATTACGGCTTCGATCATAATTCATCTGCAGGTTTAAAAACTTCCGGTTTGAAACTGCAATGAAGTCTTCACCTCGATTTAAACACTCACATCATCATAATATGATAACTTCACGGCAATTAAGATGTCTATGTGGTCTTTAAGTTATAGGTGGTTACTAAAAATTCAGAAGAACAGACCACCACCACCATCGTAAGTGTAGAAGTGACGTAATTGCATCGTTCATCCTTTCGACATGAAAACAAAGTACCACTGTAACGTCATCTTCGCTTGCAACATGAAAGATGAAAACTGAGATGCATTCAGTCACACCGAACAGCCTATACCGCACCTGCTACGGGCGGCGAACCACAGCATCTAAATCCCTTTGATGGGATAGCTTTCATGTAATATGACTATCGCAACAAAAACCCGGAGAAGGGCCGGATCTAATTTATCTGCTGAAGGCACACAGCTTTTCTCCCCTTATCCAGAAACCCTCTCACGCACGCAAGCGAACCTCTAGAGCTCCGTAATAAGGCCGGATCTCTCCGATTTATCCAACTCATGTACCACTGACCCAAACCATCTCCTACACTTCCTTCGTCGTGTATTTTTACTGCAGAATTCCGAAATGCAGGTGTTATTTTCAGATCAATCACTGTTTCGTGTGTATATCAGAATGAAACCACATTCGACTGGGACACTGAGTAACATACCCTATAAAGCAAGACTACAACTTGTAAAGCTTACAATCGGTCAGATAGTCAAGATTATCCTCAAACAAATGTCAAGATATTACTGAACACAACGCTGGAAAACCGACGCCAAGCGCCGAAAAATATACATAGAGCAGACGGGCCAAGGACCACCACTGGACACGAAGTCGACAACCAGAGCTTAGGATCGGAACAAAAAGATCACAACGCCAGCGGCGAGAAGTGTTAATGTATTTTAGGCAACCTAACCTAACCTCACATACCATCACCAAACTAAACAAATATAACATGACCTAACCTAACCTAACCTAACTTTTTGGACGAATGTACCAGGCAAATATGATATGAAACTGAATATATAATGTCTAAGTTTGAATACTTCGTGTTGTAATCTTCATTTTCTGACTCAACGCATTTTGATGACGAACTAATTTTCCTTATGGCCAGACGATACAAGCAAACCGCGGATGACGCCCTCCAAAAATCAACATCAAAATGTAAAATCTACTTTCTCTCTCGCTACCTTCTCAAATTCTGTACGCCTTGCCTTCTCTTCAACCTACGTTTACCAGATGGACGAGTGGGCACTGCCTGGGAACCTTGATAACCAAAAATTTATCTATACCACACCTCCCCCATTAAACGAGTCGCTTTCACTACTCTCCCACTTTGTCTTCGCCTTCATTTATTTGTTCATTCGGTTTCAAATGACTAATGAACAGGCTAGAAGTGAAGTTGGACTTCATTACTCGAAGACAGGTTCCTCCGGACACAGATTCTGCGGTAGCATATACTGCAATACATTAATGTTGTCTAACCCCTGAGGAATCTGAATGAAATGCTCAGACGATATGTCGTTACGCTGGGGTGAATGGGGGAGGGGTAAAACTTGTCATCACACACTCCGCTCTCTGCTTCAACTACAGGATTGAAGTCTCCAGGACGCAAGGTGTATCAGTTACGAACTATTAACTGCGATGCGTAATGTGAGACTTCCCCACCGGACTACCCAATGTAGCAAGGCTGCAATATGACACCAAAATCCATACAAAATTTAGTACAAAATGCTACTTGGAAGACCAGGAAGTAGATGGGAGAATAATTTCCAAACGTCTTAAAACAAAGGATGTGAGTGCGTGAAACAGATTCATACATGGGATACTGCGTCACACAGCCTGGTGGAACCTGACCGACGTTTCAGAGATGCCCTCTCCACCATCAACGAGCTAAAACGTCGGGAAATTTCTACCAGACTACGCCGCGCAGAATCCCAGAAGACGTCATCATACTCGATGATTTAAGAGCCTAAAATTTCACCCAGATTCTCATCACGCGGAGTCTTCTGAACACAATAATAGACGAGGAATTTCTTGATATTTCGAGCTACTCTGAGTCTCTAATTACGAATTTCCTTCGCAGGATTTTTCATTTGCATATGAAAAAACGTAGTAACGTCCATATACACGGGGAAGAAGGTTCTCATGACGAACTTTGCTTCGTGAATGTTTTCAGTTAATGTTTACGTTTGCTGTGACGAACATTTTTTATTACAAATGTCAGCAAATCCTTTGTTCGATTTTTAGCATCACGCCGGCTACTCTACGTGAGGTTATCGTAAGTTTAATAGCGAGGAGATGAAATGCTTTATGGAGAATGTTACGATAAATTTACGGTTAAGTATCTGTCGACATGTTCACCATGAAGACTATTCTATTAAAAATTACAGTCATTCGGAAATAACTCCCGTGTAAATACAAAGAACATGGCACTTCCTTGAACCCACTTTTAAAATCAATTTCAAAATTTTAATTTACCGCGACTTCATTAACTCTACGGTGATAAAATATTTTTCAGTGAGAAAGGCTAAAGGGTTTCTGAACACGCCCATTTCATACAGCAACTAATTAGTTCAACCTGCATGTTCTACGGTTAAGCAGACCAGACTCCGACGTCTTTTTCATCCGTTTGTGACTTCGTTCGGTAAGAAAAACATCGGGAGACACAAATATACCCCCCACCCCACCCCACCCTCCAACAAAGTCCCAATTGCGCCCGTTTCCCAAGACCGGAAGTCGTTCACAAGCTCCCACAATGAACACCTCGCAATACTTCGCCTTACCCTAGTCGTTTGTATACACGTAATTATGAAAGTACTTGTGGAAACCATCGTAATTGGCTAAGGGCTGTGGAAGGGGTGAACAGAGTTCCACAGCGGGGGTTAATAAGGAGTCATAAAAGAGAACTCCAGCGGAAAAGGAACTAGGGAGCAAAGTGAAGGTACCTGAGAGAGAGAGAGAGAGAATGAGAGAGAGAGAGAAGGGGGGAGCAGTAAGCCACCCGGAGCTGTCTCCATGGTTACGACACGTTATTAAAGTGCACACTGGGCGTGGAGATGCAGAAGTTGCAGAGGACGAGAGTCAAAGCCTTCAGGGAACTGAGTTTACGTCAATTTGGTCCAGCCATCGTCACTTGCATTGGTTATGTAGGATTAAATCTGTACACAACTGCGCCATAATAATCCAATTCCAAAACTTTAAAACAGACCTATCTCGTCGCGATATTACGAGTTGACACATGTCAACGCTTCCGGTATCCCAGCATCCATAAATAGTCTGGTACCTAGGAACTGCACACTTTCTAGTACGTTTATAAGCTTAAACAGAATGATTTGTTGTAAACCATAAGATAAAAGGACTCACGTGGAATTTTATCACTGAGACAAAGGAACAAATGTTTCCCATTTAACCTTATCATTAACACCACCCATTCACCAAGAAGACTGTCTATGGGATGTCATGTCGTGTAGTCCAGCAGAAATTTACCGATGTTTCGGAGGCGCTTACTGCCCCCATCATCAGGGCGCTAAACGAATAAGCAACTTTTCAATAGTTCGTTACGGAGGATGGGTAAGTTTTCTTTTCGCGGAGATTTTTGTACAAGAGCGTTCATTCCCCGAAGCTGTCGATTCAGTGGTCAGCAAATCGTTTCCGTTGCCATAACACCAACTTCACGTGGTAACAGTTTCGCTCTGCGCCCAAAAATTTCATGTCTACTTTTGTGTAAATGTTGGTCTTCAATGGAGAAAGCATATTCATCAGTTTAATAGGTTTCAACAGCAAAAAAGGGAGACGCTGTTCCCGCGAATTTAAGAGCGAAGTGAGCCAACACACCGGCTCCTGCTGTAGAGTGGGGGAGGTGTAATTACCACTAGGTTATCGCGAGGCAGGCAATTATGAAACGTCATTAGGATCAGGTCCCTGTACAGTCTGCGGACAAACCTAACTTGACCTCCGGATGCCAAACAAAAAGTGAGCCTCCTGTGTGAAAAAACTCGATTTCACACGCCTAGAAGTGAAGCACAAGTTCGATATTTTACGAGAAGTTATTTTGGAGGGGCGCAAAATGTATAAGCCGTTAAAATGCGCTTAAAACTTCAGTCAGGGTTACCGGAATTTGGGTAGCGACTATAACCTGGGATCTTTTTAATTGTAACAGACTGAAGACCGCTGTCCTCTTCGATGTTGCGTCTTTTAACCTGTTAGACACTGACCTCTGAAACGTCGGATCAGTATCTATTCATACTCAATAATTCTGTAATTTGACCACACGGTATATTTTTGAATTTGCATGATTCTCACTGCAAATAGCGATTATTTCCTTAAACAACGTTAACCAGTTGATCTGTGTAATGGTGAAGTGTGGCGTTTTCTTTGCGGTACGGACTGAATTCTTATATGTAAATGCAATAGTTCAGAACTATCACAATGTGAAGCGAATTTGCGTTATTTTTAATCAGTGATCTGTAACTTAGAAATGACCCCCAATTTCTAGGAACTGCCACAAACTACGTAGTTAAATTTTCCTTTCGGCAATAAAAGTAAGATTTTTCATAAATCAATAAAATATATTAGCCTAGAGCTCTCAATTAGAACGTGACAGCAGAAGTGATTAGGAAAACACTTTAGTCAAGACTTCAGCAAGTCGACGAGAAATTACAGAATAAATATCTAATAATATGAACAGTTGAAAAGGATTTCGTCTTTGTCTGCAAAAGAATGCATCAACCTATTTAAATATTATAAAATCTTTACATACATCAGTAAAGCATAAGAAGAAAAAGTTTGCCAATTAAATTTGTATTACATAAATGAAACAAAAATATTCCCTGTTACAAAGAACTCTTCTGACAAAGGAAAGTTTTGGTGAGGTGACGGTACCTCGCTCGCTGTGGACTGAGAGGGAAATCTGACGTCATGAAAGTATCGATGATGAACCAGTTGTGTGTGTTTGTTACGCAATTTTTATTATGACAGATAAGATGTTGCCTTTTTTTAATCTATAACATGGGAAAACATAATTTCTTACAAAAAATTCTACACACGCTGGCGTTAAAGCCGACTTCTGAGCTTTAGAGTTTAAAATACCTAAATGTACGTCTTCGGAATTTCTTTCATTATGACGCGAAACATCGAGAGAAGCATAATGGATTAAAATAAAATAAACAAAGAAAGACGAAATTGAAATAATGGAAAAGAATAAAAAGACTCATTTCTCTACTTAATCAGCTCCTTAAGTGGTCAACACAACTGTAATTACCCAACTTGAAGTCCGTGACCGCGGACATAACAAAATTCAGAAACAAAACACTCTGATTCAGCTTTCGCTAACACCCACTGCCCCATAACCGACAAATTCCCCTCCTGCAGTTGCATTGATTTTCCTGATAGAGAAAAAAAATATACACAGATTAATAACAACCAGTCTCAGTATTCAGTAAGAGCTATTATAATCAAAGGTTCTTCATCCGGTAGTGAGGCTTGGCAAGAATTTACAAGACAGACCAACCGTAACGCAAATAGAACACGTGGCCAACAGAAACTATCTTGCGAACACTCAAATTTCGGATTCCATAAAAGAAAAACCCACCAAAATGGACTTTTAACACCAGCCGAATACCAAAACTCCATTTCCAAACACTATTCTGTTCGGTTAATTTGTTCCACGACTGCCATGAAAACCTGTCCCGTAGTATAAAGATCGTATCGTCGGATCGATCGATCGATCTTACTGATAATGGATTTATTCCACGACATACCGCCAATGGATGAAAGTGCTTACCGACTGTTTGGACGCAATGGTAGATAATTCCGTTGTCATCATTACAGACGACGAATTTATATTATAGTCGGTCTGAGTATTGTCTGAATGCGGTGTATCAGGAGAACAGGACCTGAGAGGAGGTCTAGCAGGACGGACTATTCCCTTCTCTTTTTTTCTGAATGCGTATATACATGAGTCAGATACAAAAGAGAGAAACTCTTTTATTTCTCCAGCAGGAAGAAGGAAAAAACAGAATTCTATATCTATATATACGACTCTATAGTCGAAAAGGATTCCTTTTCACACTTGATGTCTATTGATCGAAGCCAACCGCGGCTATGTGGTGGAGTGTACAAGTAGCAAGCGATTCTCCTCTGTGTCTTTCGCAATTCCCCTTCAAATGTATACTACCCTCTTTTGAGTTATTGTCAGAGTAAAGAGACGGTCTACCTCATACGTCAAAATAAGTAATTCTATAAGTGATTTTAACCATTTAAACCAAGAACCTCGTATAGATATTTTTTTTTTTTAGAATTCAGTCCGTACCGCGAAGAAAACACTACACTTCACCATTACAAAGATCAACTGGTTAACGCCGTTTAAGAAAATAATCGCTGTTTATTGTGAGAATCAAATAAAACCCATAAATACAAAAATTAAGAGTTATTGATTGTTAAAGCAGAAGGGACATAATAGTACCAGTAACTGGGCTGTAAAAAGTGCTCAGAAAAGGTAAGGTATCCGGTAACCCTGGATAGGAGGCTGATTGGCCCAACGTTAAATTATTAATTTCTATTATACGTATTAGAGCCACGGTGGTCTAGCGGTTAGAACGCTGGCCTTGTAATCCTGGGGGTCTCGGGTTCGATTCCCGGCGGTGCCCGAATTTATAACTTGTGTTGGGCAAGGCCGTGGTCTAGGCAACACGGAGTTTTCCTCCGTGGCATCCCAACAATTACTCCATTCACACACAGAAGAAGGCAATGGCAAACCACTTCTGGATCATCTGCCAAGAACGTATATGAACAGGTCCCAGTCCGAGAAAAGGATGGAAGGATCCTGTTCATATGGACCTGTCGTCAGACAGAACACTAAATAATAATTGTACGTATTACTTAATTAGTTACAGAGTGAGGTTTAACTATGCAACACTCCCTGCAGACGTATGGGGGTGTGGAGGTATAACTCCACGCGTTCTTAACCTCGGCACTAGAAGGATGTGAGTGGTTTACTCCACGTTACGACTGCATTTCTCCGTGGAAAGAAAGCCGATATTCTTTGGACGCTGTGTCGAAGAGAAGATTCTGCCTTACCGGGAGTCGAACCTCGGGCGTCCAGCCAGTAACCCAGTCACTAAATTCGGGCAACCTGGCACACTTTACTTAGTTACAAACTAACTAAATACATATTTGAACAAAACACCGCACTTTTCCAATAAAAACTCTTCAGCAAAACTAAAAAAAAAATATCAACCCCCGCTGACACCAAATCGCCATTGGACACGATCTGAGCCAGTTCTATCCAACTCTGATCCTCACAACCTACGTTTACAATCAAAAATTCTGTATGCATTTCTTGCCTCCCTAGTTCACCTTTATTAAAAATACCATTTCGCCTTTTCTGACATAAAAATAACTCCCGAGATTTCTCGTAAAGATCGCAATTAATATTTGATTACTGCGTCTTCTATAGACGTTACAAAACCTTGCCAGTTGATGCATCCTCATAAAAATACAACAGAAACGAACTTAATTCGACACGCAGACAAAGGGGGGTTTTTACATCGCAGTACTGCATAATTAAGTTGTTCATTACCCACCACTACATTTGTTATCGATACACGTCGATCTATCGACTATAGACAGCCACAATCGGCGTATTAAGACCAACATCCACCATGTAAGCCTCTCCAGATGCGTTCTGCATCAGTTATACAATGAATAATAAATAACTCGTTTGCTATGCTGTGATTTAACAGATGGTTGGACAGACAGACAAGGAGATGAGAAATGGGTTTCACACATACAACCATCTCATGTTCATTCTCTCTCGTGCTCCTTTTCTCCGACTATTTTCACCTGCACACTGTATCTACCTAACCTAACATCGTTTGTTTGCCCTTTTAGACAAAGCCTCGCCGCTTTAAAATATAGAATCTAATATGTTTTTAAACGTCGTGGGTCGTTAGTGTTTGATGTATGAGCGGCTTGCCTCGCACGGGGCAGACAAAATCTGCGGAATGGACCGAATCACAGCGTTTCTTTGTTCATTACAATTCTTTTGAGCAGTACTTCATAATAATTTGCGTCTAGCGACAGATGCATACGTACCCTCACTTCATTTAAAGGCTTTTATAAATAGAGACTTGTATTTCAGTTTATCCATTCCTCTAACCCCCCCCCCCCCCCCC